>QEOT01009523.1:126464-145917 GCA_003123785.1 Pterocarya stenoptera
TCAAGTTCCTTTTCCATGAAAGCACATTTAGATGCTTTAATGAAAAAGTGGTGCTCTTCAAGAATCTTCATCACAACCTTCAAGTGTAGTTTGTGCTCTTCCACGGACTTGGAGTAGACAAGGATGTCATCAAAAAACACTAGCACAAACTTTCTCAACAAAGGCTTGAAAATAGCATTCATGGCGGCTTGGAAAGTTGAGGGAACATTACACAACCCAAACGGCATGACAAGATACTCAAAGTGGCCATTGTGGGTTCTAAAAGCCGTTTTGTGCACATCTCCTTCCCTTATTCGGATTTGGTGGTACCCCGCTCTCAAATCAAGTTTTGAGAACACACTAGCCCCATGTAGCTCATCCAACATTTCATCAACGGTAGGTATGGGAAACCTATCCTTGATGGTAGCTTCATTCAAAGCTCTATAATCCGTACAAAATCTCCATGTGCCATCCTTCTTTCTCACCAACAAGACCGGTGAAGAAAAAGGACTAGTGCTAGGCCTTATCAAGCCTCCTTTCAACATGTCTTCCACTTGCCTCTCAATCTCTTCTTTTTGGAAGTGAGCATACCGGTATGGTGGAACATTAACCGGTTTGCTCTCATCTACTAGTGCAAGTCGGTGATCAAAAGGCCTAGAAGGTGGCAAAGTGTTTGGCACCTCTAGGACCCCCCAATGGTCTCTCAAGACCTCTTGGACCTCCACGGGCAGCAAGGATAAGTCATCCTTCTTGCCCCCATCTTCATTCTTTTCCATCTCAAAAAGTGCCTCTTGGTGAGCTAGTATAATGGCAAAGCAACTAGCTCCACCCTTGCAAAGTTTCTCAAACATCATAGCCTCACAAGACTTCACTTCCTTGGATGTCAAAGCTGTCCACAACTTCTTCTTGGGCCCAATTCGAAATTCCATGGTCATCTTGTCATAGTCATGCACAACTTTGCCAATGCCTCTCAACCAAGCATTGCCTAAGACAACATCCAAGCCCACAAGAGATAGGACATGCAAATCCGCCACAATCCTCACCCCTTGTACATTCATTTTGACCTCTCTCACAAGGCCATCACATCTAAGCTTGTCTCCATTAGCAATCTTGACTTCAAATGGCTCAATAGTGCTCGGCTTCAATCCAACTTTGGTGACAATGTTGGAATTGATAAAATTGTGGGTTGAGCCACTATCAACCAATAAGGTAACCTCAAATTTCCCTATCCATGCCATGACCCTCATAGAAGTGGGTTTTTGAACCTCGGACATGGCATTGAGAGACAACTCGGCCTCCTCATCCTCCTCACTAGGTTCGGCCTCCTCATGTTCGGACTCTTGGTGTGATTCTTCCTCTTGGTCCTCATCTTCAATCATCACAAATGCTTTACCCGACTTACATGAGTGCTCTCTACTCCACTTGTCTCCACATTTGAAGCACAAGCCTTTCTTGATTCTATCTTGGNTCTTCCTCTTGTTCCTCATCTTCAATCATCACAAATGCTTTACCTGACTTACATGAGTGCTCTCTGCTCCACTTGTCTCCACACTTGAAGCACAAGCCTTTCTTGATTCTATCTTGGACTTCTTCTCTAGAAAGTTTCTTAACCTCATAGGGATTAGGCTTAGAAACCTCCTTTCCTTCTCTATTTTTCCAAGGTGGTTTGGTTTGCAAAGTTTTTGAGGCTTTACTCCCCACATCCTTGGAAAACCTTCTCTCCATGATAGAACTCTCCTCAAGGATTTCGGCCATCCTCATAACCTCTTGAATTCTTGTAGGTTGCTTCAACTTTATTTCCTTGGCTATCCAAGGCTTCAAGCCATCAATGAACGTACCCACAAGTGCTTCTTCGGACCAACCTCTCACTAGTGTTTGCAATTGCCGAAATTCCTCTATGTAATGATGGACTTTTTCTTCTTGTTTCAACTTAGCCAATTGCCCATGATGATTAATGGTGGGCGAGGGGCCAAATTGTAGCAAAAATTCTTTCTTAAATGCGGTCCATCCCAATCTCTTATCATCCTTCTCATATTGATCTCTAATCCATCTCCACCACTTGCTAGCTTTTCCCTCTAAGTAGAAACATGCCGTAGATACTCTCTCCCTTCTTGGCACCTCATAAGTGTGGAAGTAGTGATCAACTTTGGCAAACCATTCATATAGATCCCCCCCATTGAACTTAGGGAAGTCCACCTTAGGCCTCTTGGGTCCCCGGTCATAAGCCCGGTTTCCCCTTCTTTCTTCATGGAACTCATCATCATGTCTTCTTCCATGTTGCCTTCTATCACGGCCATAGTTGTAGTGTCTTCTATCAAAATTGTTCTCATGGCCGAATGGCCTTTCTTCCTCAAAGTCATACTCGGCCTCTTGGCCATCTTCATGTCTTGGCACCTCATACCTCACATCTTGAGGTCTTTCTCTAATGCTTGGACTCCTATGGCGGCTTCCACCATGAATCCATCTTTCAACCGCCACCTCATCACATTCAACACGTCCACCTCTTCTCAATTCGACTCTTGATGGCTCATGCCTTGTCTCATGATTGGAATTGGTCACACTTGCTTCAACACCATCAACAAAAGCCTCACGCCTTTGTCCATTAGTCTCATGCCGTGTAGCTTGGTCTTCAACAAGTCTCCTTTCCATTCTTTCAATACTCTCATGTGTTTCTCTTCTCATGTTGTCCACGGCTCTCCTATTCTCTTCATTGTTTCTTATAGTGGCATTCATAGTCATCCTTAATTCGGCCATATTGGTGTTGACCTCATTAAGAATGTCCATGACTTTGGAAGTATGCCCTTCAAGCATCTCAATCCACTCTCGGTTTGTAGTTCCACTCCCTTCGACTTCATTGTGTCTCTCGGCCATGGTGCTTGCAAACTAGACTTGATCACTTGGAAACTAGCTCTCGGATCACTTGCAAACTACTCTTGCAATCTGAAAATTCAGTTTGGTGAAGCTTGGACAGCAACTTGTTCTCACTCTTGGGCGGTTTGAAGGCTCAAAAGTCCAACCTTGAGTTGTCCACTTTGTGATGGGCAACCCCTCTTGCAATTTCCAACCTTGGGTCCTCTACCTTCAAGGGTAGCCGACCCCTTCAAGAACACTACTCCGTCCTCTACCTCAACCCCCAAAACTCCATATTTTTCACAATTCAATCACAATTAAATGGGATCCAACGAGGGACTCCCCCAACCAATTCACAAAGTTCAAGTTAACGCGTAGTTTACCTCTTGGAGAAGTGAGCACTTCTCAAAAACACCAAACAAGAATCCTCTCAATGAAAGTACCAATTAGTGTTAGGGACCCCGGTCAAGTCCCTAAACACTATGTCCTCCTCAGCTATGTTCTCCTTTGGTTGACTGAACTCTAGTTCCTCTCTTGCTTGGTTCACGATCAATGATGGCTATGGTGGCAATTTGGGCAAGGTGAGGTTAGGTGTTTAGGCTAGTATTGGATGGATGGAAGATGGAAATGGCTAAGTGTTTGGGCTCGCAATGGGTGAAGGTGCACGGCACTATGGTGGGGCTAGGATGGCGCCACCTAGGACTTTGGATTAGGGTTTGGATGGGGTGTGGTTCGGCTAGGGTTTGTGTGTAAGGCTTAGGGCTAGGTCAAAGATGGTGGGCGGCACTAGCTTGGCCGAATTAGGTGTGGAGTGTTTTTAGGAAGTTTCCTAAAAACAAGGGATTTGATTGTGGTTGGATAGGTGGCCGGCCAAGGGTAATGAAGGAGTCAACTAGGGTTTCCAAGTGTGGAAACCCTATTATGGCAAGAAGTGTTGGTCGACCAAGTCAAGCCCTACAAGGCAAGTGTTGGCCGAAACACACTAGGGTGGATAAGGTAAGTGAATTCGGCTAGGGCTAGGTGGAATGATGTGGTTCACTTATGGAAAGTTGACAAACAAAGGTGTTGGCCGAAAATGGGTTTGGAATGGATTGAAATGGCCGAACTTGAGATGAACACAAGAACACAATATGAACACCAAGAACAATGGTGTACTCGGCCAAGCAAAGAACAATTCAACAATGAATCACAAAGTGCACCAAGATAGAAATAAACCTCATATATTGATCAAGAACAAAAGATAAAGATAATCAACTTGGATTCAATGAATTGCACCAAATTGATAAACAAGATAAATGGATTACTCCAATTCAATGAATTGCATAGAGTAATCCTCTCTATGGGATTCAATGAATTGCACCTAAAGAGCCCAAGTGTCTAGCACTGAAAATGATCTCTCAACAATGTCCTCACTCACTCAATTTGTCAAAAGATGTGAAAGAAATGACTAAGGGTCCTATTTATAAGGTTACAACTTGGAAACCCCCAATAGGTCCCTTTGCAATAAAAGAAATAAATAAATAAAATAAATAACATAAATAAGATAAAGGCATGGGCCACATGGCTGTGGCATGCATGAGCCATTGGTCGGCTAGGTGGGTGCATGGTGGTCCACGGTCTGGTCCATGGCTAGGTGGCTCAGCATGGCTAGCTGTGGTGCATGGCATAGTGCCATGCATGGGCCGGCTGGTGGGCATGGCATGGAGCCATGCGCTGGATGGCATGCCTGGTGGGCATGCCACTGACCTGCTCTGCATGGCATGGGCTGGAGCCGTGCGCTGGATGGCATGCCTAGTGGGCAAGCCACTGGCCTGCTCTGTATGGCACGGGTTGGGCCCGTGCGCTGGAAGGCAGTCCACTAACCTCGCTGGTGTGCGGCAGGAGGGCCACGCGGGTGTGGGCATGGCCGGCTGCATGGGCGCACACATGGGCGTGCGCTGGCTGGGCGTGCTCCTGGTGGGCGTGCTCTGGCTGGGCGCATGGGGACGCAGGGCCACGTGGGTGGCATAGGGGCGCTGGGCCGTGTGGCCTGCGTGCGTGCGCAGGGCCACGCGGCGCTTAGGCATGCACATGGGCGTGCGCATGCCTGGCCGTGCGCTGTGCCGCGCATGGCCACTAACCTCGCTGTGTCCGAGTCGTGGCGCGCGCATGTGCGTGCGCATGGCCTGCATGCTGGGCACCCCGTGCGTGTCAAGGCATGGGCCAAGGCATGCATGTGGCCGGTCCATGAGCATGCTGGGCGCCCCGTGTGTTACAAGACATGGGCCAAGGCATGCTCATGGCATGATCAAGGGGCATGTCCCGGACATGGCTAAAACATGTGCCGTGGTTTTAGAGGGCGCCTTACGTGGGGGTTTAACAAAACCTCCCTAATGCCATAAACTTGGCAGCATACTCTTCCACAATTAAACTACCTTGGGATAGAGATGTAAACTCTTGCGCCTTTTGTTGTTTAACCAAATCTGGGAAGAATCGATTGCCAAATTCTCCCTTAAATCTTTCACAAGTCAAAGCAGCTAGAGCTCCGAGCTCCCTCACTAGAAGTTGCCTCCGTGTATCCCACCAAATGCCAGCTTCTCCTTGAAAAAGGTACCTAGCGTATAGTACCTTCTGGTCCTCAGTACATCCACAAATTTCGTATGTCCTCACGAGATCCATAATCCATTTCTCGGCTCTCAGTGGCCCTTCATTACCAGAAAAATTCGGGTAATGGTGAATCACAAACTTCTCATACGAACAACCCCTAATTTTGGGTCTAGGTACGTGCACTTGCTGCTGTTGCTGATGTCTAAGAACGTCAGTCAGCATACGAGCAACTTCAGCTAATCCTCCATCCATCGAGGGATTTTGATTCTCTTGATTATTGTCTCATTTAGGATTCCAAGATATTCTACCGCGAGTCATGTGTTCCTTCCTGAAACACACGAGTACACGTATTACAACCACGTACTACATTTCATACTTAAGAACATCAAGCCTAACAAAGACTAAGATTTCAAGCCTAATATTTGGTGCATTTACTAGGGACGTGGATTTAAACCCAGAGACGTATTGCTCTGATACCACCCTGTGACACCCACAAATTTTGCTTGGGATCGGAAGGACATTTGATGCGTCGAGACATGCAACACAAGGTTACCTGCCCCCCGTTCATGACATATAAGATGCAATGTTCCTAACATGCTTTTAGCATTATGCAATATTCCCAACGGAAAATTTTTTTCTTTTGAGCAATATTATGCACCAAACTGAAATATTCCAAATACTTAAAACATACTTCATACATGATGACATACTAAACAAATGAGATCACAACACTAGTCCAAAATAGTTGCGATCAAAAGAGTGCTGGAAATTGAACTCTACAAATACAAGTAGTAATCTGAGGTAACTATTGTACTATCATCTATGTCGCACCGTCGCTTAGTCGACCGTTTCTAGTTGGTCGATTCTCCGTTCTCCTTCAGATCCTGTATCAAGATCTACCATTCGGGGGGAATGGTAGTTGGGACTACCACAGTGAGATTTGATTACAAATCTTAGTAAGTTAACAAAAACCTTAACACAGATTAATGATGCATGCATGACAATAAAAGTATGAATGCATAATCAAAATTATAAGTAATCATAGAATAACTTAACACACAACATAACATAACTGACATAACTTAAACTAAAGTGTGAACTAAACTTGACTTGCTTAAACTGAGACTTGACTTGACAAGAACTTGATCTGAAACTTGACTTAACATGAACTTAAAACTGACTTCTTTACTTAATATGAACTTGGACTTGAATTCTGAAACTTAACTTGACATGAACTTGAACTTGAACTAAAACTTAACTTTACATTAACTTGAACTGACTTTTTTACTTAACATGAACTTGGACTTGAATTCTGAAACTTAACCTAACATGAACTTGAACTTAAACTTAAACTTAACTTTTCATGAGCTTGAACTGACTTCTTTACTTATCATGAACATGATTTGAGACTTAACATGAACTTGAAATATATTCTTATCTCATGGAATTACCATGATGCTCTTGTCTCGTAGGGTTACCACGATAGCATAGTCTTATCTCATGGGATTATCATGATGCTCTTGTCTCGTGGGGTTACCACGATAGCGTACTCTTATCGCAATGGATTACCATGATGCTCTTATCTCGTGGGGTTACCACGATAGCGTAATCTTATCTCATAGGATTACCATGATGCTCTTATCTCGTGGGGTTACCACGATTATGTAATCTTATCTCATGGGGTTAACATGATTTAACAATAACCATGAACTGAACGATAACTTAACTGTACGCAGACGTACATAAACGTAAATCAAAAGACATGACGTGCTTGACAGAAAATATTTTGTAGCATGACATAACATGTGACAAACAATATTTTTAACATGGCATAACATGTAACAGTCAACATACTTAACGCGACATGTTGGAAACAGTGAATATTACATGACATGACATACATGTAATGTATAGCAATACGTGACATAATATCTTGTACAACAAATGAATAACTCGTGACAGAATAAATAATATATAACAGATAATTATGTAATGACTTGGCATGACACATGTTATAACATACATACATACACTGTAGTTCCTTTACTTATCGTTCATACACATTAAATTACTAGTAAGTTAAAAGTTAACTTACCACGGTATTTGCATTTTATAGACAAAACTCAAATACGATCACGAGGAACTGAAAAGTAATGATTTCTAAAAGTTAGAACTTAATCACTAACAATTAGAAATATGAAAAAATATCAACTTAGAGTAAAATTATCATTTTACCCTCTATATGTGGAAAAATTATCATTTTACCCATAACTTAAGGATTTTGCATCCTAACTCCAAAAATCACCAAAATTTACATACCTCATGTAAAGTTTGTCCTAAACTCAAATATCTATTCAGAAAAATTTAAAACTAAACACAATCATTAAAATTCTATAGGGACCTAAATTTACATAGGCTATTTCATTTAATTTTTGTTTCTAACTAGTTTTGATCAACCTCTTGATCCATGACTTATAAAGATGTGATCTTCAAACCAAAACATCACATGGTTTAAAAATGTGTCCTAAAATAGATCCAAGCTTCAAACTCAAGATCACATGGTTAAACATCAACCAAACATATCTAAGGCCCACTTCACTCTTTCACTTTCACACTCCATCTTAAGAAAAAATCTTGGGCTGCTTTTTTGGGGGAAGAAAAGGCCAACACTCAAGCTCTCTTTTAGTCCTATCACTTTCCATAACCTGTGTAAGAGTCTCTCCAGTCCACTTCCCACGAAAAGCAACTCTCCTTTACACTTTTCTTTGACAAAACACAAAAGACTCTCTCGGGCAGTTTTTTCTGGTCTCTGTTGAATGCCTTATCCGAAGCTTTTGTAAGTGTTTTCTGGCAAAGTTTCCTCCTGAAAGTTGTTCCTTTTTTAGTCTAGTTTACGTAAATATCTTATTTGTTCCATTTGGAGATCATTGGATTTATAAAAAGTTGTTCAAACCCCAGAAAGGTTAATCTGGGCGATAAACTGGAGAGTGTGTTGTAGTTTGGCGTTTTTTACCAAGCTAATGGATATATATTGGTCCGAAATGTTTATGGAGTACTGTTTACATGTGTATATGATTATTTGTTGAGGATTTGTTGCATGATTAAAAGTTCTGGTGAAAGATTTTCTCAGATCTAGAAACTTAGAAACTGGAAGAGGAAAAACAGTTTCTGTTTTGAGAAAGTTTAAATCTATTATGGTTTAATCTTAATCCAATGGCTTTGATATTTTTATTTGAGGATCCTAAGCCTCTTATATACATGTTGGAATGTTGTTTTGGTTATATTTGATGCTAGTTCGAAGATATGAGATTTTATGCAAGGAGATATTCGGTTAGGCCAAAGTGATAATGTTCTTGGTTAAATTTATATTTTGGTTGATGTTTAACCATGTGATCTTGAGTTTGAAGATTGGATCTGTTTTAGGACACATTTTTAAACCATGTGATTTTTTTTAAGATCACATCTTTATAAGTCATGGATCAGGAGGTTGATCAAAACTAGTTAGAAACAAAAATTAAATGAAATAGCTTATGTAAATTTCGGTCCCTATAGAATTTTAATGGTTGTGTTTAGTTTTAAATTTTTCTGAATAGATATTTGAGTTTAGGACAAACTTTACATGATGTATGTAAATTTTGGTGATTTCTGGAGTTAGGATGCAAAATCTTTAAATTAGGGGTAAAATGGTAATTTTCCCACATATAGAGGGTAAAATGATAATTTTACTCTAAGTTGATATTTTTTCATATTTTTAATTGTTAGTGATTAAGTTCTAACTTTTAGAAATCATTACTTTTCAGTTCCTCGTGATCGTGTTTGAGTTTTGTCTATAAAACACAAAGACCGAGGTAAGTTAGCTTTTAACTTACTAGCAGTTTAATGTGTATCAACGATAAGTAAAAGAACTATAGTGTATGTATGTATGTTATAACATGTGTCATGCCAAATCATTATATAATTATCTGTTACACAGAATTTATTCTGTCACAAGTTATTCATTTGTTACACAAGATATGATGTCACATATTGCTATACATTACATGTATGTCATGTCATATAATATTTACTGTTTCCAGCATGTCATGTTAAGTATGTATATTTGACATTACTGATTGGGACAGATTATTTTCTGGATTTTCCAGATTAGAGGTTTTTCCTACTTGTAGCCTTAGGCTCTCCTATAAAATTTATAACTTCTTAATTTGGATTGGGATTTGATTTCTGTGATCATCCTCACATTAGCTCTGTGGAAGTTGATTGATTTCTTGCTTGAGCATGCTGTTAGTGTCTGGATTCCCTGCGTTATGGGGACGAGAGTTGGAAATATGTTGCTGTGCAAACATATTTCCAATTACTCGTGAAATGTATAGTTCGAGTGCTTATAATTCTTGGATGATAGGATGAAATCTTATTTAAATACTTGGCTTTTACTTTGTTTGAGGCCTGGCGTTCATCATCTGCTTTGCACTTATCAAAGGTAATGGTCCAGCTAGGCAAAGTAAGGCGAAGCATCAACTACACCAATAGCCAAGTTTTTATTTGGTTTGTACTTCCGTTGGTTGTGGCCGAGTCTTCCCTGTCTTTATAATTTGTACACAAATGAACATATTTCCTTCCTTCCATCCTCTGGTAATTGATGGAAGTTTGTGTTGTGTAGAAACCAAGCATCTCGAAACCTTCTAGTATAATTGGTATCGGAGTGCAGTCTGTATTGCTTATTATTTGTCCAAAGTGTTTACTGAGGAACTTATTTTTCTAACACAGGGCCATATAGTAGAAGATACTCGAACAAATTCAAGTTACTGTGTTTACAACTCAGATGTTGCAACTGGTTATGGAGTGGGTGGTTTCTTGTTCCTTCTTTCTGGTGAATCTTTACTCATGGGTGTCACAAGGTGCATGTGTTTTGGGAGACGTTTAGCCCCAGGTGGCAACCGAGCGAGGTCTATTATTTATTTTGTCTCGTCCTGGTGAGTTTTGGTATTTACTTGCTTTCCCCGTACATTTCCTGTCTGGATCAGATAAATCTGTAATCTCTGAATGCCAATCTATGCAAATTATAGTGTGCCTCATCAGGGTCCGTTGTAGGCGTATTTTATGTGAGAGCATTTCTGACTGGGTGCTCCCCACCCGGTACCCATCCCCTGCTTGTTTTTGTTCCAATGGCTGGTACAAAGAAATGCTATGTTTGGTGAAGTGTTGAGAGAATTGGGATGTTTTCTTATTATAAGTTTGTTAGAGGAGTATTTGACTCTTTACCTTGTGTATCTGACCTTAGGATAATTTTCTCAAAAGAAAACTTATTGATACCCAAGATGTTCTAGTTACATTTTATGCATCGGCAGGTTGACTTTTCTGGTTGCTGAAGCATGTCTAATTGCGGGCGCAACGAGGAATGCGTACCAGACTAAGTATCGGTCGGTGCTTTATGCTCAGAACTTCTCATGTGAAATGTTGCGGAAGGGTGTTTTCATTACTGGAGCAGTGTTTGTGGTAGCAACAATGATTCTCAATGTGTATTACTACATGTACTTCACCAAAGCAACTACCACTAAGGTGGATCATAAAACCAATCGTGCCAGCTCAACTGTTGGAATGATTGAAATGGTACCATTTGGGACTGCAAAAGATAACGAGATAGTGTGACTGAGTAGATTGGAACATAATGCTGCCTGAAATTCTATCCTATAGCGATAAAAGTGATATTTTGTGTAACAATAAGGAATTTCCAATCTATATGTTTTCTACAGAAAGACCAGTATAGATAGCAAAAAAGAAATAGTTGCCTCTATGTTTGATGGTGACCGGGTCCAGTATAGATATTAGGTTGAGATATTGCATTGGCTGGCTTAGCTAAATGCCTTTTCATCTTTAAATTTAGTTAATATCATTCATATTTGGCCTACATTGAATTAGTCAAACTAATTTCATCTAAAATATGAGCTACAGTAATTCTATCATTCTTTTCAAATATGAAATGTACTGTAGCAAGTCTAAATATATTTTTGAAATTATTATATTATAAATATGGGATTTTTATGGATTGTACATATGAGAATTTTAATTATTTACATATGACATAATGCACAAATATGTACGTATGAGATTATTATATTATAGATTGTTGGATTGTAAAAATGAAAATGAATATGATTGTTGAAAGTTATTGAAGATTATGAAAATAAAATAAAAAATTAATTTAAAAATATAAATTAATTAAAGAAATATAAATAATAATAATAAAATAATAATATTTTATTATTATAGAGAATGTGATGTATAATCTAATGTAGATTTTAAGTGTTAATTGACTAGCTAAAAGTTAAAAAGTTACATATTCTTCAAATTTTGAAAATTGGAATGACCAATCCAATGCCAATTCTTAACGAGCCAAAAAAGAATTGGTTTATTTGCTATCATTTTCTCACAGAAAAAGTACAACTTTCTTAGGTTGTTTGGGGTTCTGGAAATATCACTCTTCAGTTCCATTTCATAAAAAGCAGTCCAGGGATTTGAAAAAGTTGAATTTTTTTTTTATTTTTTATTTGAAAGTTTAAAAAAGTTATAATGATTAGTTTGATAATTTTATATTTGAATTATGTTTAAGAATAAGTTGGATGAGAGATGAAATAAGATCAGAACTCTGTGCTCCTCAGTCTTTGGCGTCCTTTACTTGTCTCTTTTACCCTTTTTTTAATCCCTTGCATGTCTTTTATTGCCTTTGCCTTCTTCTCCTTGGCGTCGTTAGTATAACATATATATATATAAAGGTCTAAAAGAACTGTTATATACATAAAGAGATTAAATATATAAATTGATGTGGTTTTATAATAGATCTATTTTATAAAAAAAAAATTTACAATCTGACATATCACATCAAACCATATCAATTTGTGAGTTTACCTTTGTATAATTCATTTGTGTCTAAAGTATTTCCCAACATATATATATATATTACACCAGTCAATCGTAAAAATAAATTCCTGAATTAATATAATTTTTTGTAACATATTAAATTTGTTTTATCGTCGATTTATAAAACAAATTGAACAAATGATCAAAAAGGAAAACCTTCAAAATCTCAACTCATGTTTTACACCAACCAATTGGATGTTGGCACATAAGCCTCCAATTAGTTGCCCAAATAAACCAATCTGCACTAAGAGTATAACATTTATAATCTATGAGCCCCAACAACCTCTCTAAAATAGTTAGCCTTGCTCTTAACCTTTGATCTTTACTCCAATGCACAACAAAAAATTTATTTTGCTCTATTTTAGATTTATGTTTGGTGGTTTAGAAGTTTTTCATATTCTATTGATCAGGAAAGACCTTTGAATTTGCAATTTCTTTTTGTTTGGTTGTGGAGGGAGAGATTCTTTTATCGAGAAAGAACGGCCTTTAAATCTCGACGGTGAAAAATACAGCTTTATATAAAGATTTGTCTTATATGTGAGATATATGTGTCACTCTCTTATTAAAAAGTATAAATTTTATATACGTTGAGCTTTACTATTCATCATCCCTACATATCATACACCACACTTTTATATTTTATATTTTATATATTTTTTTTAAAATTTTATTCTTCTTAAACTTATTAAATTATTCTATTTATTATCTATATACTACATATTTAATAAAAGAAAAAATTAAAAATAATAAAAAAATATGATGTATGGAAATGATGAATAAAATGTTTTTAAAAAAAAAGTATGTGAATTGTTGAATTTTAGTAACAGTTAACAGTTCGGTGTGAAGCGGCAGAGGCAGGCAGCTATGGACCAACAATAAAATAACCCACCCACCTGACTAGCTTACACGTGGACTAGGCAACATTGTCTCATGCGTTTCATTCCATAATAGAGGTTCGCAGCTGCACGAAGGGCCATATTTTTGGCATGTCTTAGTATTGAAAGTATACCATATATAAGCTCTTTTCTTCGATCCATTTGAGATAAGCTAAAAATAGAGTGGGCTCCTCACTTATATGAAAAGAAATTCTACCCAAAACTCTTTTTTGACTACAAAGGGTCTTGGATTTCTAATTACTCATAACTAACCTAAAATTTTATTTTATTACGAAAGAGTTCCCAATTACTAAATACTAATTGCAGCTAACCCCCTTATAATATCTATAGAGAAATAAAGTATTAATATATTGTCACAATTTATTTTCCCTGCATGATAATTCCTTGAGTACCCAATTTATTCTTTTCATTATTATTTTACCCATATAATCAATTGCCATTAGATTCATCTCAACCCAATATTTTGTATCTCAATGGAGACTATCGATTTCATCTCGAAAATCAATATTCCCATAATTCTAAAGTAATTACCAAATGTATTGAGTCATTGACCCAAGGATATCAACATATTACTTAGTTACAAGTCGTCGCTTCCACTATTATGATAAATCACACGTGTTACAATATTATCAGATAAAATGACAAAATTATCACCGACTACGAACTTATAATTGATATAGTTTATAAAGACTTGTGATTTATATTAATCTCATTGATATATATATAATTTAAATTTTGGACTAAACTCGTGCAATGCCTAATGTTTATGTAATTTTCAGATACAAATATTCTATTAAATAAAATTTCATTCTAATTGGAAATTTTCATTCAAATATTGTATTAAATAAAATTTCATTGCAAAATTTCATTCTAATACAAATGCAAGTATTTGGATAGAGTTTTGCTACAAATCAACAACCGTTTACATCCACACTAGATCTACACTTATAATTTTTCATAGGATATGAGAATGTTTTGCATAAGGTGTATGAGTGTTTTTCATAGGGTGTGGGGTGTATGATAGTGAATAGTGACTGATGAGAAGAATTTTTTCTTTGGATATTGGGTTGGGATTGTAGGGGATTTTCCCCTCAAAGCCCAAGAGACCCTACCAGGCTGGGCTCAGAGCAGAAAGCCATGAACCCAGCCCACTAGGAGAATCCTCTGTGCATGACCTATAAGAGGGATGGTGCTGCAGGAGATAAGACTAGTCTATCTGAGGACCCCCTGAGTAGTGTCCAGTCCTCGAGTGCCAGCCCGCATGACATGCATGATATCTGCTCGTCGGACTAGTAGTATAAATAGCAGATCACAGGTACAAGAATACCCTCTCTAATCTCTAGACTCTCTTACTTATTTGCTACCCTCCAATAATATTTACTAATTTTGGCATCGGAGGTTCCTCGGCCCCTAGGCCTCCCTCTTAAAACCACAGTCTTTTCTATCTTGTGCAGGGCCCATTTTCGAAGACTTGAGTTATTGGAGCTTAGCCCAAAGGTGTGTGAAACACAACGTTAATAGTAGTGTCGTCTGTTGGATCGTAATAGATCTTGTGTGGTCTTCTCATGCCTACGACAACCTGATTGAGCTGCATTATTGCATATTTTACACATTTAAAACCAATATATTTTTAATTGTTTTATTATTTTATCATTGGTTTTAGATGAAAAAATTGATTAAGAGGCATAAATCCAAGTTGTGAATTAAATTGATTAAAAGCATAGTTTATGCTTGATTTTATAACTTGTGATAATTTCTTCACATGCACAACATACTTTTAATATTTTATTTTTTTCATCTCTTGTTTAGTTTTATTTGTTTTATTTATTTTTGTTTCTTTATCTTATTTTATTTTATTTTATTTTATTTGTCTAGTTTTATTTTTATTTTATGTGATTATTATTTACTTTTGCTTGTCTAATTTTTATTTTATTTTTATTTTATTTTTTTATTTTTTTATTTTATTTTTTTGTTTTTTCTGCGCTGACTAAACGACATGTCGTTTGGTCAGCAGATCAAAACGACAAGTCGTTTTGCACTGAACTCGTTTCACCGTTTACGCTAAACGACGTGTCGTTTGGTCGGCAGATCGAAAACGACATGTCGTTTGCGTCATCTTCAACCTCCCGCACGCCTTCTCCGCAGCACATCGCACCGCAGCTGCAGCTCCAGCCGTGCGCATCCACTCCACCTGCAGCCACCAGCAACAATAGAAGACGCCAGAGATCACTTCTCCACGGTGTCCCGCGATCAGTGCTCCACCAACCTCCTCCATGCAGCTGTTTCCAGTAAACCACCGTCGCACGTACTCTCTCCAGCTTACGTACAACCATGCATACGTTCGGACAGCCACTCGCCACTGCACCCAGCTGTGCCCAGCCATCACCGAGAGGCCTCTGTCCTACTCGAAACAGAGCATCGTGTGCCACTGCCCCTCCACAGCCAACCTGTAGCCACGGAAGCACGTCTACCAACTGGACTCCTCTGCATCACCACGAGCACAGCAGCACCTCTGCCCAGTCTTCTTCAGCGCAGCCTCATCCAATGCTGCATGCGACAGCAGAAGGGCACTGCGGAAACGGAGAAGAAGAGGAAAGAAGAAAAAACAAAAAACAAAAGAAAAGAAAGAACAGAAGGGCACTGCGGAAACGGAGAAGAAGAGGAAAGAAGAAAAAGAAAAAAAAAAGAAAAGAAAGAAGAGAAGGGCACTGCGGAAACAGAGAAGAAGAGGAAAGAAGAAAAAAGAAAAAAAAAAAAAAAGAAAGAAGAGAGAGACGCTGGAAGCACGGGAAGGAAGAAGAAGAAAGAAAAAAAAATAAAAGAGAAAGGGACAGACGCTGCATGCGGGAAGAGAAGAAAGAAAAAAAAATGGTTTCAGACAGCAGACACACAGAGAAAGAAAAAAGAAAAGAAAAAAAAAAGAAAGAGAGAGAAGGAGTGGGGCTGAAAGGCAATAGGAGATGAACTGGATTCTTCTGCATGTGGGAACCAAACTGATCACGCACATGGGACAGTGCATATGCAAGCATACAATGCACTTTGAAGCCTATATAAAGGCTTGTAAGCAGATGAAGAGGGGTGGTCGATGTTAGACACCCAATAGAATAGCTTAGGAATAATCTGTAGATTTTCAGTTTAGGAGAAAGTGCAGATGAAGTGAGGGAGTTCGGTGATGCAGTTGAGAGCCTAATGGACCAACTGTGTTATCGAGCTGTTCTCCTTCATCTGTAGTCTCCACTTTTATTTTATTTATTTTATTTTAATTTATTTCATTTATTTTTATGCACTTTAAATTTATGCACTTTAAATTAATGTCCTTTATTTTTCAGCACTTTTAATTCCTGCACTTTTATTTTACTGTCATTTATTTTTTGCACTTTAAATTTTTGCACTTTTATTTTATGTCATTTAATTTCCTGCACTTTTATTTTCTTGTCATTTAATTTTCTGTCATTTATTTTTCTGCACTTTTATTTTCTGCAATTTATTTTTATGTTATTTAATTTTCTTGCTCTTTTAATTTTCAGTCATTTAATTTTCAGCAATTTAAATTCACTATCTCGCACTTTAATTTCTTTAATTTTCATCACTGCATCCAAAATACTCAAAGCCAACCAAAAATAAATCTGGTTCACGACCAGTAAAAATCTTCTTTTCATTGCACTCTTTCATCCATTGTACATATCATCATCTTTTTATTTTTATTTTCTCATTATAAATATTTCCACCATTTTACACGAGTTTATTTTTAGCACTTTCCCTGTGGAGACAATCTAGGAATTTATTCCTAATTACTACGCGACACGCTCCTGCACTTGGGATAGCCTTTTGTGCTGCTCATTTTCGAACGAGTCAAGTTTTTGGCGCCGTTACCGGGGAAAGTTGTTTAAATTTAAACTCGTGGTTTTTATCTTTATTTAAAAAAAATAAAATAAAATAAAAAAATACCATGTCAGCGTCCAGGATTTCCTGGCATGATGAAGTGATACCGACACGCGATTACACAATGATCGCAAGTGTCCGTTTTGGCAAAGTAGTTATCTTGCCCGTTATCCCATTTGTTTTGCGGTATTTCTTTAGGGATATTGAGTCTTAGAAAACCCGCTTTTGAATGAGTCATTTCTTTTCTGTTTTTACATTACTTGCTTCATTAAATTTATTGCATTTTTATATAAAAAGAAAAATCATTTCTTTTTTTTTTCCTTGCATATGTTTATTTGGTGTTCTGCGTGTTATATTTATATTAAAAAAAAAAAAGAGAAATCATTTTTTTTTCTTTGCATTTGTTCATTTGGTGTTCGCGTGTTATATATATACAAAAAAAAAACAAAAATAAATAAATAAATAAGGGAAGGAGATTTGTTGTGACTTTAATACTCAAAGACTAATTTTATAGAGTTGGAAAGAAAACGAACAAACAAGCTTTATCGTAAACTAGCAGACTAAACAGCAGACTGACCCTCTATCTTTTGTAAACGTTGAACCTCTGTGATTGAGCTGCATTATTGCATATTTTACACATTTAAAACCAATAATTTTTAATTGTTTTATTATTTTATCATTGGTTTTAGATGGAAAAATTGATTAAGAGGCATAAATCCAAGTTGTGAATTAAATTGATTAAAAGCATAGTTTATGTTTGATTTTATAACTTGTGATTTATTTGGGCAAGAAATTCTTCACATGCACAACACACTCTTAAATTTTATTTTTCATCTCTTGTTTAATTTTATTTATTTTAGTTTCTTTATTTTATTTTATTTTATTTTATTTTATTTTATTTGTCTAAGTTTTATTTCTATTTTTATTTAATTTTGCTTGTCTAATTTTTATTTTATTCTATTTTATTTTATTTTTTTTTTTATTTCTGCTCTGACTAAACGACATGTTGTTTGGTCAGCAGACCAAAACAACATGTCGTTTTGAGCTATTTGGTTTCTGCCGTTTGAGTTAAACGACGTGCCGTTTTGTCTAAGGAAAAAACGACATGTCGTTTTGAACGTTAATGGTTTCACCGTTTAAGCAAAACGACGTGCCGTTTTGTCAATAGACCAAAACGGCACGTCGTCGACTTCATCTTCAACCTTCCGATTCAAGCTCCTGTGCAGCACAGTGAACAGCGTAGCTGCGCTCATCCACGCCACCATGCACCTCCGCCGGCCACCAGCAGCTCCAGACGATGCCGGAGATCAAGTCCCCACTGCCTAGTGAGCCGCCGACGATCACCCACGACAGCAACCATAAGCCACTGAGCTCTGCACTACTCCTCCACATCCTGCGCACTGCATGCACGCCGTAACCTTCTCCACCAGCCAAGGCAACCTCCACAGCACCTCCAGCAGCAGCGCTACGGCTCTCCTCTGAAGCCACCAGCTGCGGGTCATGCAGCACCGTCTGAAGCTCCATGCATGCGTTCGGAGCATGCTCGACATGGGCTGGAAGCCGAATTGTGAGAAGCAGACGGCATGCATCGTGAAGAAAAGAAGCAGAAAAGAAAGAAGGAGGAGAAGAGAAAAGAAGAAGCAGAGACGGGCGAAAGCTGCTGGGCGAGGAGAGCTTCTGAGCTAGGCGAGAACGACGCTGCCGAACGAAAACTGGAAGAAGAAAAAGAAAGAAAAGAAAAAAAGAAAGAAGAGAAAAGAGAGAGTTGGGTTGGCCGAACGTGCTTGGGCAAAAGGAAAACAAAAAGGAAAAAAAGAAGAAAAAAGAGAGAAAGGAAAACGAAAATGGAAACTGGCCGAGCACGCGGGAAAAAGAGAAAGAAAGAAAAGAAAAAGAAAGAAGAGAAAGAGAAACGGAAAGAGAAGAAGAAAGAAAAAAAAATAATAATAAGGAGACAGACAGCAAAGCTGGAACGAAGAAGAGAAGAAGAAAAAAATAAAAAGAAAGAAGAAAGAAGCACGCGAGAAGCTGGCCGAACGTGGAGAAGAAGAAGAAGAAAGGAAAAAAGAAAGAAAAGGAAAGAGAAAGAGAAGTGGGCGGCTGAAACCAAATTGATGCGCACATGGGACAGTGCGGACGCAAGCTAAGCACAGCGCAAATGCAGTTACTTTTGAAGCCTATATAAGGCTTGTGAACGAATGGAAGAGAGCGGCGGATGTTAGAAGCTGAGTGGAGTAGTCTAGGAGTAGTCTGTAGAATTTTAGGAGAAAATGCAGATGAAGTGAGGGAGTTTGGTGATGCAGTTGAGAGCCTAATGGACCAACTGTGTTATCAAACTGTTCTCC
>QEOT01009523.1:152781-206415 GCA_003123785.1 Pterocarya stenoptera
CCACCAGCCAAGGCAACCTCCACAGCACCTCCAGCAGCAGCGCTACGGCTCTCCTCTGAAGCCACCAGCTGCGGGTCATGCAGCACCGTCTGAAGCTCCATGCATGCGTTCGGAGCATGCTCGACATGGGCTGGAAGCCGAATTGTGAGAAGCAGACGGCATGCATCGTGAAGAAAAGAAGCAGAAAAGAAAGAAGGAGGAGAAGAGAAAAGAAGAAGCAGAGACGGGCGAAAGCTGCTGGGCGAGGAGAGCTTCTGAGCTAGGCGAGAACGACGCTGCCGAACGAAAACTGGAAGAAGAAAAAGAAAGAAAAGAAAAAAAGAAAGAAGAGAAAAGAGAGAGTTGGGTTGGCCGAACGTGCTTGGGCAAAAGGAAAACAAAAAGGAAAAAAAGAAGAAAAAAGAGAGAAAGGAAAACGAAAATGGAAACTGGCCGAGCACGCGGGAAAAAGAGAAAGAAAGAAAAGAAAAAGAAAGAAGAGAAAGAGAAACGGAAAGAGAAGAAGAAAGAAAAAAAAATAATAATAAGGAGACAGACAGCAAAGCTGGAACGAAGAAGAGAAGAAGAAAAAAATAAAAAGAAAGAAGAAAGAAGCACGCGAGAAGCTGGCCGAACGTGGAGAAGAAGAAGAAGAAAGGAAAAAAGAAAGAAAAGGAAAGAGAAAGAGAAGTGGGCGGCTGAAACCAAATTGATGCGCACATGGGACAGTGCGGACGCAAGCTAAGCACAGCGCAAATGCAGTTACTTTTGAAGCCTATATAAGGCTTGTGAACGAATGGAAGAGAGCGGCGGATGTTAGAAGCTGAGTGGAGTAGTCTAGGAGTAGTCTGTAGAATTTTAGGAGAAAATGCAGATGAAGTGAGGGAGTTTGGTGATGCAGTTGAGAGCCTAATGGACCAACTGTGTTATCAAACTGTTCTCCTTTATTTGCAGTCTCCACTTTTATTTTATTTTTTTTTAATTTATGTCATTTATTTTTATGCACTTTAAATTAATGTCATTTATTTTTCAGTACTTTTAATTTCTGCACTTTTATTTTACTGTCCTTTATTTTCTGCAATTTCATTTTCTGCACTTTAATTTCCTGCACTTTTATTTTATCGTCATTTAATTTTCTGTTATTTATTTTCTGCAATTTATTTTGATGCCATTTAATTTTCAAGCTCATTTAAATTTCAGTCTTTTATTTTTCAGCAATTTAAATTCACTGTCTTGCATTTTAATTTCTTTAATTTTCACTGCAATCTCAATACAATCAAATCAACAAAATGAATCTGGTTCACGACCAGTAAATCCTCTTTTCACTGCACTCTTCCATCTATTGTAAATATCATCACTTTTTATTTTTATTTTCCCATCGTAAATATTCCCACCATTTTTTACGAGTTTATTTTTAGCACTTTCCCTGTGGAGACGATCTAGGAATTCATTCCTAATTACTACGCGACACGCTCCTGCACTTGGGATAGCCTTTTGTGCTGCTCATTTCCGAACGAGTCACTCTGCTGTTAAACGCTGCTGATCACTTTGTAATTGTTCCGTCTTTCGTTCCATCTCTTCTATGTGTGGTTGAAGTTTTTGAGCATACTGTTCCACATATCCCCACGACTCCCTATTTTCACGTTTTAAAATTTCAATTTTTTTACGTTTATTTGCAAGCTTTTCTTCCAATTCAGAAATCTGAAGTTTAAGTTCGTCAACTTCATTCTCTCGTGAAAGAAATCTCCGGGACATAGTATTAACGGCGGCAGCATATTGGGAACCCAACATTCTCGTTCCTGCAACCACCTCAGCATCGGACCGGGTAGAGAAATATATCTCTGCCCCAACCATGGCATTGACGGCCTCAGTACAAAGAAAGACTGGTTGAGGGGTAGGTGATGCTTGATTCAGATCAGGAATATTGCTAGCAGAATGTTGGCTGGCCATTTGACAAGTTGAGAGATTGAGAGAAGTTGTGAGAATTGAGAAAAGAAAGAAAGCGAAATATGAGAAATGCAGAGATTGTTCTGCGTTACGAGAGGGTGGAAATGGTCTCTTATATAGAGGTCCGGAGCATTCAAAGGCTCAGCGATGATCAATCCAGTCGGGACCCAAAGCAGAGATCGAGGCCATAAAGCATTTGTCCATTTGCAATTTACAGCATGATCCGGACCCAGGGCTCCATGATTTACGGCAATCGTCGAACTTCGGGATTTACGACACCCAGGATTTATGGCAAGTGGATGTTTAACTCTTGCTCAGCTGGCAGATCATCTTCAAATTCGATCCAGCTTGAGGGTTCTAGTGTCGAGAACACTCAACACTTAGCTGGAATGAAACACATAAAAATTTTCGCAAGAAAATTTTTTTCACCTCAAGCATTTCCCTCTGGGCCAGGAAGTTTTTCTTTCTCTACTCTCGCATGCTTACTTAAATACTGTTTCTGCTATTGCATTTTGTTGTTTATTTTGTGTTGTTTCTTTTATTGCCTCTATTTGTTTAGTTTCTGTGTTGTTGTTTATTTATTTTTTGCATGTGTATAATGGATTACATAATTGTTTATTTTCTATGTTGTTGTTTGTTGATTGTTTTTCTTTCTTTATCTTCTGTGATAGTTTTTCTTTTATTGCTTATTTTTTCTGTATTAGTGTGTGTGCACTGGATTACACAATTTTTGCCTTAATGTGATATGCACTGTTATACACATCATTGACACACTCCATTTCCATCAATTTGAGCATCTTGATGGTGTAGTTGAGCGGGATTATTTTATGAAGATTTATTTTCAACCCTGAGCATAGAACATAATTCCTGATGCATCATATTCTGCTTGATGTATGACTTGAAACACCGGGATGCTATATTTATTGAGATAGACTTGGCATGATTTATATATAATGAAGGGAAAATCTCAAACAATATTTTGCACACGCTTACACTCATAGTGTTCTTCATTACTGTTCATGGATTTTACACAGGAGAAGTAAACTGCAGGACTACCGAGCCTTTTGAAAAAAAAAAAAGGATCTGCCTCAGTGGTAAGGGCGAACTTGGGATTGTGTGGATTAGGCGCACGGTCCTCGGTTTGATTCCCCACTGTTCGAATCCACTTAAAAAATAATAATAATAATAGTAATAATAATAAAGAATGAAGCGGTGCGCTTTCCTTATTAAAGGGCTAGAAACAGTTACCCAAACTTTGGGGGTTGAGTGATCAACTTTTAAACAGAGTTGGCGTGAAAACTGCTAGACCCTTGGGCTTTGAGATAGTTAGAATCAGAAATGATTAATCTTAAGGTTGAAAAATCCTAAGATAAATTCCGAGTAGTAATGAAGAACACACAGTCGTTTAGCTACACACACATCTGAGTTTTGAGACATTTTCCCAAATTCTTAATGAAAGATTGTTGAGACAGTCTTGGTGAATATAGCCCCTGGGAGTTGATAGTTACGTGTCGCATTTTGTGAGAATTCATTATTATGTTTGATTGTTTTTCGAGCTTTATGCAATATTCATCTCAATTAATTTTCACTATTTTGCTCAGAGACTAGCAAAAGGTTAGTTGGTGGGTGTGATTGAGCTGCATTATTGCATATTTTACACATTTAAAACCAATATATTTTTAATTGTTTTATTATTTTATCATTGGTTTTAGATGGAAAAATTGATTAAGAGACATAAATCCAAGTTGTGAATTAAATTGATTAAAAGCATAGTTTATGCTTGATTTTATAACTTGTGATAATTTCTTCACATACACAACATACTTTTAATATTTTATTTTTTTCATCTCTTATTTAGTTTTATTTGTTTTATTTATTTTAGTTTCTTTATCTTATTTTATTTTATTTGTCTAGTTTTATTTTTATTTTATGTGATTATTATTTATTTTTTCTTGTCTAATTTTTATTTTATTTTATTTTTATTTTTTTTCTTTTATTTTTTTGTTTTTTCTACGCTGACTAAACGACATATCGTTTGGTCGGCAGATCAAAACGACATGTCGTTTTGCACTGAACTCGTTTCACCGTTTACGCTAAACGACGTGTCGTTTGGTCGGCAGATCGAAAACGACACGTCGTTTGCGTCATCTTCAACCTCCCGCATGCCTTCTCCGCAGCACATCACACCGCAGCTGCAGCTCCAGCCGTGCGCATCCACTCCACCTGCAGCCACCAGCAACAACAGAAGACAACGGAGATCACTTCTCCACGGCGTCCGGCGATCAGTGCTCCACCAACCACCTTGCTGCCAATGCTTTAGGCATGCACGTACAACGCTGCCCAGCACCACCAACCTCCTCCATGCAGCTGTTGCCAGTAAACCACCGTCGCACGTACTCTCTCTAGCTTACGTACAGCCATGCATACGTACGGACAGCCACTCGCCACTGCACCCAGCTGTGCCCAGCCATCACCGAGAGGCCTCTGTCCTACTCGAAACAAAGCATCGTGTGCCACTGCCCCTCCACAGCCAACCTATAGCCACGGCAGCACGTCTACCAACTGGACTCCTCTGCATCACCACAAGCACAGCAGCACCTTTGCCCAGTCTCCTTCAGCGCAGCCTCATCCAACGCTGCATACGACAGCAGAAGGGCATTGCGGAAACGGAGAAGAAGAGGAAAGAAGAAAAAAGAAAAAAAAAAGACAAAAGAAAGAAGAGAAGGGCACTGCGGAAACGGAGAAGAAGAGGAAAGAAGAAAAAAGAAAAAAAAAAGAAAAGAAAGAAGAGAAGGGCACTGCGGAAACGGAGAAGAAGAGGAAAGAAGAAAAAAGAAAAAAAAAGAAGAGAAAGAAGAGAGAGACATTGGAAGCACGGGAAGGAAGAAGAAGAAAGAAAAAAAATAAGAGAGAAAGGGACAGACGCTGCATGCGGGAAGAGAAGAAAGAAAAAAAAATGGTTTCAGACAGCAGACACACGGAGAAAGCAAAAAGAAAAGAAAAAAAAAAGAAAGAGAGAGAAGGAATGGGCTGAAAGGCAATAGGAGATGAACTGGATTCTTCTGCATGTGGGAACCAAACTGATCACGCACATGGGATAGTGCATATGCAAGCATACAATGCACTTTGAAGCCTATATAAAGGCTTGTAAGCAGATGAAGAGGGGTGGTCGATGTTAGACACCCAGTAGAATAGTTTAGGAATAGTCTGTAGATTTTCAGTTTAGGAGAAAGTGCAGATGAAGTGAGGGAGTTTGGTGATGCAGTTGAGAGCCTAATGGACCAACTGTGTTATCGAGCTGTTCTCCTTCATCTGTAGTCTCCACTTTTATTTTATTTTATTTTATTTTAATTTATGTCATTTATTTTTATGCACTTTAAATTAATGTCCTTTATTTTCCAGCACTTTTAATTCTTGCACTTTTATTTTACTGTCATTTATTTTCTGCACTTTTATTTCTGCACTTTTATTTTATGTCATTTAATTTACTGCACTTTTATTTTCTTGTCATTTAATTTTCTATCATTTATTTTTCTGCACTTTTATTTTCTGTAATTTATTTTTATGTTATTTAATTTTCTTGCTCTTTTAATTTTCAGTCATTTAATTTTCAGCAATTTAAATTCACTGTCTCGCGCTTTAATTTCTTTAATTTTCATCACTGCATCCAAAACACTCAAAGCCAACCAAAAATGAATCTGGTTCACGACCAGTAAAAATCTTCTTTTCATTGCACTCTTTCATCCATTGTACATATCATCATCTTTTTATTTTTATTTTCTCATTGTAAATATTTCCACCATTTTACATGAGTTTATTTTTAGCACTTTACCTGTGGAGACGATTTAGGAATTTATTCCTAATTACTACGCGACACGCTCCTGCACTTGGGATAGCCTTTTGTGCTGCTCATTTTCGAACGAGTCACAACCCGTTCTGAACAACTTAGGAGAAACATGGGAGACGCCATGGAAATAAGTTTGAAAACTATGGAGGAGTCGGTGATGAAGCTAATTGGCAAACTACAGATACTCCGCAAAGAAAACTAGGAGCTCAAAAAACCCCAACGAGAGCAAGATAGCGGGGTGGGATCCAGCAACACTGAGCACATGGGATTCCGAAACATGCAAGCGGGACCTAAAAAGGAAGAGGAGCAGAAACACATGCAGGACGAACTTCCAGCCTCAAAGGGACATACGGGGAAATAGCAAGGAAAGTGGGTACGTCGTCAATGGTGGACCAGTTGCTTATGAGCACGGGTCTACCTAATACTGAAGAAGTAATGGCGGTTCCTTTGCTACCAAAGTTTAGAGTCCTCGCTATGGAGATGTATGAAGGAGGAAGGGACCCCCTTGAGCACCTAAAAGCTTTCAGGGCTCACATGACGCTGCATGGCTTCCTCGGAGAAGTAGCTTGCTGGGCATTTCCACTCAACCTGAAGGGGTCAGCACGTGTATGGTTTGGGTAGCTGGACAGCTTCGGCAGGCTAGCCAGGCTATTCCTAACCCAGTTCATGTCTAGTCGGAAGAGGCGCATCCGGCTGCGTATCTCCTCACTATTAAACAAACAGAGGACGAAAACCTGAAGCCCTACTTGGCCCGGTCCAACAAAGAGGGCATGACCACCGACGACCAAGATTAGAAGATAACCTTGGCGGCGCTCCTGTGATGAGCTTAGTCGCGCTCCTATTTTGTGGTAGAGCTAGCCAGACGGACTCCCGCAACATTGCGAGAATTCATGGACCAGGCTGACAACTTCATCAACGCAGAAAACACTCTACTGGCTTTGACGGAGCTACGAATGAAGGAAGTGGAGCGCGCAGAGAGGAAGGAAAAGGCCCCAACCAAGGCCAAGCCCCATGAAAGAAGAGATAAGGGCTCCAAGGAGAAGCGGCGAGAAGAAGTCCCAGCAAAGGGACCTGGAGCACAGTACGATAGGCCTACATTCGCCATTCAAAAGGAAGATGATCAAGGAACAATGCGCTGTTATTGCACGTACCATCAGTCGACCTCACACAACACCAAAGACTGCTTCTCCCCGGGAGGAAGGAAGGAATACGTAGAATAGCAGAAGCGCCGCCGCTCCTCGGCCAGAAGATAGGAGCAAGAGAGAAGGGGAACGTCAAGAGAAAGGAGTTAGGATCGAGGTAACCAAAATAGACGGGCGAACAGCCCTCAATGACTGGCGATAAGGGAGCTACCGCCAGGTCGCCCCCATTCGCCACCAAGGCAGTAGCTTCCCCTTGGTGACCTTCGTCAAGATGGGTATTGAGGCCTCCCGGTTGCTACCTGCCCCCATACTCTTAAAAGGCTTCTCCAAAAGCATTGTCCAGCCGGTGGGAACCGTCACGTTATCCATCCTTGTAGGGAGTAGCCCCTGAATGTCCCCTGTTATGGTCGACTTCCTGGTAGTAAAAACTATGTCTGCATATAATGCCATCATCGGGAGGCCCACCCTCAACAGCTTAAGGGTCGTCACATCGACCTACCACCTTAAAATGAAGTTCCCAACTCCTTAGGGAGCGGGGGAAGTCCCATGAGAGCAGGAATCAGCGAGGGAATGCTACATCCAAGAGCTAAAGCAGAAAGATAAAGGGCTCGCCTTGTACGGAAACAACAGAACAAGATAGGCCGGGCACAATCGAAGAAACTGCGGCAGGCTTCCATCTACACATCGCCCTGCCAATTTTGAGTGGGGAAGGGACAGTGCATGACTTTGAAGAGAAAGATGGACGACGACCTCCCCAGATCGGGATTCCGAGTCCTTTAATTTTGTAACGCCTCTTCATCTAGTTTGTACTTTCTTTCTATTTAATAAAATGCGGCTTTTTTGGACAATACAAAATATCTACTCCATGCTTTCATATTACCAATAAGGCACCAACAACAAAAAATGCAGCTAACGAACAAGATCATCAACAGACTACCTCCTCGCTGGGCACCATAGGGAAAAGCAAGCCTAAGGGTTGCCTTATCCCTCCCACGGCGGAGTTCAAGCCAGCCTTTGGTGGCCTAAAGATGAAAAATTACCTTCCCATGGGACACTATAAGGAAAGATCGGCCCAATGGTGGCCTTACCTCCTCGTAGAGGAGAGCAGGATCAGCCTCACGGCCCTCTCAAGTAAATTACCCCGACCTCCGCCGCAACGAAGAGTGGGATCATCACCAGCTTGACCCATAACTTACATTTCCTGTGATATCAACGAGCGGGAGCGGGTCTAGTGACAGATT
Source organism: Pterocarya stenoptera (assembly GCA_003123785.1). Taxonomy (NCBI): domain Eukaryota; kingdom Viridiplantae; phylum Streptophyta; class Magnoliopsida; order Fagales; family Juglandaceae; genus Pterocarya; species Pterocarya stenoptera. Next base: position 160,938 of record QEOT01009523.1, read on the forward strand.
GCCCGAACAACTTACCTCCATGCAGGACTCAATAGGGAAAGGCCAGCCTAAAGGTGACCTTATCCCTCCCACAGAGGAGAGTGGGTCCTACCTTCTAGACGGCCCAAAGAACTTACCTCGACTCCTATCATGGCGAAGAGTGGTCAGCCAACTGGCTATCCGAACTTACCTCCCTGCGGGATACCACAAGAAAAGATAGGCCTTAAGGTTGCCATGTCCCTCCCCCGACAGAGTGCGAGTTAGTCCTCAGCTACCAGAAATAAAAAAAACTATACCTTCCTCGTAAGTGTCAACAGGCAGGAATGGGTACAGTAACAAATTGTCCTAATAACTTACCTCCTCGTGGGATACAAGGGGAAATGTAGGCCTAAAAGGTTACATTATCCCCCCGCGAAGAAGAGTGGGTTTGGCCCTTGAGGCAACTTGAAAGCATACCCCGACCTCCACTACGAGTGAAGAGTGGGTCTAGCACCAGCCTAGCCCAAAATGCTACATTTCCCTGTGATGTCAACGAGTAGGAGCGAGTCCAGTAATAGACTTCCCGAACAACTTACCTCCTTGCAGGACTCAATAGGAAAAGGCCATCCTAAAGGCGGCCTTATCCCTCCTGCAGAGGAGAGCAGGTCCTGCCTTCGAGGTGGCCTAAAACATGAAGATTTCCATGTTTTTTGGTGTGGTTGGCTAAGTGATTATGTCCCACATTGGTGTTTACTAGGGATAATATCAAGTTGATGATATTTAAACCCATCGATATTATGTTGGTGTGCCAACATTTTTATTTATTAAGCCCTCACAAGGATATTCCTCTGAAAATTTATGTATAATATTTGACAATATTACTGATTGGGATAGATTATTTTCTGGATTTTCCAGATTAGAGGTATTTCCTACTTGTAGCCTTTGGCTCTCCTATAAAATTTATAACTTCTTTTGGATTGGAATTTGATTTCTGTGATAATCCGCACATTAGCTCTGTGGAAGTTGATTGATTTCTTGCTTGAGCATGCTGTTAGTGTCTGCATTCCCTACATTATGGGGACGAGAGTTGGAAATATGTTGCTGTGGAAACATATTTCCAATTACTCGTGAACTGTATAGTTCGAGTGCTTATAATTCTTGGGTGATAAAGTGAAATCTTATTTAAATACTTGGCTTTTGCTTTGTTTGGGGCCTGGCGTTCGTCATCTGCTTTGCACTTATGAAAGGTGGGTAATGGTCCAGCTAGGCAAAGTAAGGCGAAGCATCAACTACACCAATAGCCAAGATTTTATTTGGTTTGTACTTCCATTGGTTGTGGCCGAGTCTTCCCTGTCTTTATAGTTTGTACACAAATGAACATATTTCCTTCCTTCCATCCTCTGGTGATTGATGGAAGTTTGTGTTGAATAGAAACCAAGCATCTTGAAACCTTCAAGTATAATTTGTATCGGAGTGCAGTCTGTAGTGCTTATTATTTGTCAAAAATGTTGACTGAGGAACTTATTTTTCTAAAACAGGGCCATATAGTAGAAGATACTCGAACAAATTCAAGTTACTGTGTTTACAACTCAGATGTTGCAACTGGTTATGGAGTGGGCGGTTTCTTGTTCCTTCTTTCTGGTGAATCTTTACTCATGGGTGTCACAAGGTGCATGTGTTTTGGGAGACGTTTAGCCCCAGGTGGCAACCGAGCGTGGACTATTATTTATTTTGTCTCGTCCTGGTGAGTATCTGGTTTTTCTTGTTAACACTCTCTCTCTTATTCAAGTAGGAACTAATTTAAAAGCATCGAGTTTAGTTTCCTCTGGACTATTCAGCTACTATGTTTATCCTGATAAATTTCTGGCTCTCTCTCTCTCTCTCTCTCTCTCTCTCTCTCTCTCTCTCTGTGCTATTCAGTCGTGCCGCTGTGGTGTTTACTTGCTTTCCCCGTACATTTCCTATCCGGATCATATAAATCTGTAATCTCTGAATGCCAACCTATGCAAATTATAGCGTGCCTCATCAGGGTCCATTGTAGGCGTATTTTATGTGAGGCCATTCTGACTGGGTGCTCCCCACCCGGTACTCATCCCCTGCTTTTTTTTGTTCCAATGGTTGGTACAAAGAAATGCTATGTTTGGTGAAGTGTTGAGAGAATTGGGATATTTTCTTATTATAAGTTTGTTAGAGTATTTGACTCTTTAACTTGTGTATCTGACCTTAGGATAATTTTCTCAAAAGAACGACTTATTGATACCCAAGATGTTCTAGTTACATTTTATGCATCTGCAGGTTGACTTTTCTGGTTGCTGAAGCATGTCTAATTGCTGGCGCAACGAGGAATGCGTACCACACTAAGTATCGGTCAGTGCTTTATGCTCAGAACTTCTCATGTGATATGTTGCGGAAGGGTGTTTTCATTACTGGAGCAGTGTTTGTGGTAGCAACAATGATTCTCAATGTGTATTACTACATGTACTTCACCAAAGCAACTACCACTAAGGTGGATCATAAAACCAATCGTGCCAGCTCAACTGTTGGAATGGCTGGATATGCATAGAAGAATATAAACGAACGAAACCGGATGGCATGTTAGTTTTGCATGTTGTTGAATTGGTGTGCAATTCTTCTCTGATTGTAATTTGCTGGTCTATAGATTCATTTTGCTTATGCAATGATATACGGTTTGATTATGGATGCTAGTTCTACAGACGGCAAGGTGCAAAACTCTAGAAGTGCATTTTCAACTTCCTGATAATTAGGTAAATGAAGATTTCCAAAAGTTTATGAATTTATCATCTACCTCAAATAAACTGAAATGGCAATATGACAAAGGCTTCTTTATGGTCTTTCTGGAAAACAATTGGATTACAAACCATCAAAAATCTCCTCAATTCAGTTTTGTGATCTTTGATTCTGATCACCAAAAATCAAATGATATATTGATCTTCAACAATCATGCCACAAATGCTTTCTGTTTGTGATATGGTTGGTGATGGTTGTTGTCAGGACTCAAAATCAATGCATCTTATGTCATATATGATATTCAGTTCTAGGAGATAAAGAAGAATTATCTTATCTTATCATTACAATTTTTTCAAATTTTCACATAAAATATAATAAACAAATTAACTTTTTCAAATCCTAAAACAATAATAATATAAAAAATAATATTCTAAAATAATCTCATCTCATCTCATCTCTATCACTATCCCAAATGAGCCCTTAACCAGCTGCCTGAAATTCTTAATTTTAGTGTGACTGAGTAGATTGCTGCCTGAAATTCTATCCTGTAGTGACAAAACTTTGTAAATTCGATTGGTTTGCTTTACAATGTTGCCCCGGATAAAAGTGATATTTGGTGTAACAATAAACAAGTTCCAATCTATATGTTTTCTACATCTTTAGGGAAGGACCAACCTGAATTGAGACGAGCCGGAACAAGTTAAGGTTAGCATTAAGTTGACGGTGCCAATATTAAGACATTCGTGCACCAAAGTTTCTCATTGAATTTTCATTGTCAAGCATCCCCATTTTTTCGTTGAATCAATAATTCTCAATGCCTCAACTTACGAAAGCAATAGAGTTCCCAGAACCTCATTCTTTTATGGATGAAACAGGAAGTGAAATCGAGAAAGAGAAGCAGAGACAGGGTTGTAAATGAAATCAGCTGTTCAAGAATTGTTTGAGATGGGCTCAAATTTTGATGATTTGGTTAATAAACTCCTTTCTTTTGGGTTCTAGGGTTCTCTTCAAACTTTCATTCATTTAATCGCAAGTTTCTTTTCTGAAGATCTCGATGAAGCAATCTCTTTTTCTTCTAATATAATTTGAGATCAAAGCTCACAAGCCATATTTCATCCAAAGAAGACATAATTGGAAGACTTGGTTTTTCTTCCGTTAAAAAGGTTACAGCTGCAGTAAGAATTTTAGCACATGGAATAACCACTACAAGAAAACTGATTATTTGCGATCAGTTATTTCCAGCGAAATGATTATTTTTGGCTAAAATGAATTTATTTTCATCGCAAATAATTATTTTCATTACAAAAAATGTCACAAATACCCGTTTTTCTTTTAGTGAACCGGTGACCATAGCATGAAGTAACTATTATCTTATAAGCAAGTGTATCTCAAGATTTTTGTATATGACATACATTTTTTGGATTGCGTGGGTCTCATAACAAAATCAAGATCTTAGAAAGTTTTTTTGAGCTTATTGAGTTTTCTCAACGCAAATCAAAAGGATATGCTTATGAAGTTCATTCGTAGCCATCTTCTCATTAGAGAGACAGATTCCCAACTCCAATCAAAACTCGCTGCATCTATGGCAATCTTTTGTTCTTTTTTCTTTTAATTAGAAAGTCTTAAGAGTATGTTTGGGTAACATCAAACATTGCTAAAATTTCTCATAACTTCGTTTTCAAATATCATTTAAATACAAAATACTTCTCTATTTTAAATTTTACACTTTTCATCTAATCATTACCTAATTATTGCTCAAACAAAAAAATCTATATAATTTTTTACAAACTTCTATATAATTTTTAAAAACTTTAACATAAAAACCATATTAAAAAATTATATTTAAACAACTTTTTTCTTTCTCTTTTCTCAAAACTCAATAAAATATTTTCACTCAAATCATTTTACTATTATTCACACAATTTTTGAGTTATTTTAATCTTTCCAACGTACTCTGTCTGGTTTTGAATAGAGAGATACTTCCATCTCATCTCATCTCAATATTCAAACATCATAAACATAAATACTTTTCAATTTCAAATCTTCAACTTTTTCATCTAATCATTATTTAATTATTACAACTTTCTCAAATTTACAAACAAAACACAAAAATAATTCAACTTTTCAAATCTCAAAATAAAAATTATACTCTAATAATATTTTAACTTTATAATATTTTTATTCAATTTTTTCTCTCTCATTTATCAAAATCCTATAAAATATTTTAACTGAAACTATTTCTAACTTATCCCGTCTTAACTCATATATCTCATTACTATCTACAAATTATCTTAACTTATATCGTCCCTACTCAATATCCAAATACCTAAATTTGGTAACGAGAATATGCATTGGGGACTGTATATTAATGCTGGCAAAAGATTACATGCAGTATAGAAATACTCTAAACCCAAGCATAAGCTGGGAAGGCCCCGCGAATGGTATCCAACGTGGAGTCAAATGTACTGTTTTGAAATAAATAAAACGGTGCGTTTAGTTGGGTTCAAAATTTTGTGAAGCTACTTTTGAAACAGTGCGTTTCACATTTTCAGTGAAATTGGTTTCTCTCCCCGGCCCTCCTTTGTCCAGCCCTCAAGATATATCTGCATGTGTCTGATGTGTGATGGTGTCATCTAGTTGTATGTGTTTGGATTAATGCCCTAATAATCCAATTAGAATGAAATTTTGCATTGAAATTTTATTTAATAAAATATTTGTATCGGAAAATTACATAAACATTAGGCATTGCACGAGTTTAGTCCAAAATTTAAATTATATATGTGTGTATATATATATATATATATTATCAAAGAGATTAATATAAATCACAAGTCTTTATAAACTATATAAATTATAAGTTCTTAATCGGTGATCATTTTGTCATTTTATCTAATAAGATTGTAACACGTGTGATTTATCATAATAGTGGAAGCGACGACTTCTAAGTAAGTAATATGTTGATATCCTTGGGAGTATATTGAATTGGACCACAATGATTTATTATTCTGAAAAAATACTGTCAATTAAATAATAATTTCACTATTAATAATAGTATTTGATTTTTAATCTTAAGAAGTATGTGAACTCAAATGTGAGATATAGGTTGCTTTGATTTATTCAAGGGTGAGATGCTATTGGGTCAATGACTCAATACGTTTGGTAATTCATTTAGAATTATGGGAATATTGATTTTCGAGATGAAATCCATGGTCACCATTGAGATAAAAAAATATTGGGTTGAGATGAATTTAATGGGAATTGATTATATGGGTAAAATAATAATGAAAAGAATAAATTGGGTACTCAAGGAATTAAGATGTAGGGCAAATAAATTGTGACAATATATTAATACTTTATTTCTCTATAGACGCTATAAGGGGGTTAGCTTCAATATTTAGTGATTGGGAACTCTTTTGTAATAAAATAAAATTTTAGCTTGGTTATGAGTTAATTGGAAATCCAAGACCCTTTGTAGTCAATAAGAGTGTTCATTCGGGTTCTGAACCGGGTACCCAGGCCGAAACCCAGCTATACCCAGGTCATGACTTAGGCCGAAATCCAGATGAATCTAGATTTTTACAACCCGGGAATCCGGGTTCCAGTCTTCAACCGGGTTTTTTTTTTTTTTTTTTAATAAAAGCCTATAGTATTAATTTTTTTTTTAGGAAAAAGATAATGTTGAAAAGATTTTTTAAAAAAAATATAAAAGCCTATATTCTATTAAAATTGTTTTAAAAAAAATGTTGAAAAGCATATTTTTATATTTAAAACAATTATTGCCTTTTTAATTATATGCTTTTTTAAAAAAAAAATCTAAAAGCCTATATTCTATTAAAATTGTTTTAAGAAAAAAATTTTGAAAAGCATATTTTTTATTTTAAACAATAATTGCCTTTTTAACTAAATGCATCTTAAAAAAATTCAATATTTATTATGTAAAATGCATGCAATAATGCAATTCACTACATACTAAATTACATTACATTACAAAACACAAAATTATAATATATGAAAATTACAAAAGATTAACTAATTACTAGCATCTGAAAACATTTAGGGCTGACGTGGCAAGGAGAATTTTTTCTCTATAGCGTTGGGGGTCGAGTAGGGTTCTGCATGGTGCTAGCCGCTAGCCCTATGCCTCCATTGGTAGGGTAGGGCAGTGGAGGGATCACGGATGAGGGGAGGGGGACTGATCTGGGCGGACAGGATGCAAGTTTCCCTTTAGTGGGACAGGTTGGACGTGGTGGCTGCGAGACCACAATTGTTGCCAGAGGTTGCTCTTCCTCTACATGAACCTCAGTTTAAGGATGGCGAAATATTTTTTATGTATATCCTTACTTGGAATATTAGGGGCATTCTTTCGTCGAAAAGTAGACTTCGGCGTATTTTGAATAAAAGTCGCCCTTATGTGGTGGCCATACTAGAACCGTTTTTGAATTCGCATAAATGTAGTAAATAGGCACGATGGATGAAGATGCCATTTTACTTGAATAATGCTGAAATGGGTGGAAATTTTTGGCTTTTTTGGGTGGAGGAATGAGAGTTTGAGCTGCTTTCAATGTTGGATCAAGCTATGAGTGGGTGGTTTGTTCATGGAAGTTGTCGGGTGCTTGCTACCTTTGTTTATGCTAGCTGTTTTCGAGCCAAAAGATTGGAGTTTTGGGATTTTTTGAAGGTACAAAATTCTTGTGGACTCCCTTGGTTCATTTTGGGGGGGGGGGGGATTTCAATATAATCCAATATGATAGTGAAAAGGTGGGTGGGCTGTTGCAGCCTCTCGTGCGAAGAGGGAGTTTAATGATTGCATTCATGAGTGTGCTCTGGTTGATCTTCCTTGCGACGGTAATCGGTTGTCTTGGTGTAATGGGAGGGCTAGGGGGCAAAAGAATTTGGGCTCGATTGGATCGTATCCTAGTGAATTTGCAATTTTAGAATTGTTTTGAGGATGTGTCGATGTCGTATTTGCCGCGAACCTCCTCAGATCATGCTTCGATGCTGGTGAAGTTGGGTAGAGATGTGGTGTCGGTTGCCTGGCCCTTCAGGTTCTTCGTATGTGGGGTTTCCATGAGGAATTTATTCCTCTAGTGCAGTCAGTTTGGAGTTCCAATATTAAAGGGTGCGCAATGTTCCGAATTAGTAAGAAGTTGAAGTTACTCAAATGGGCATTGAGGTCGTGGAACCAGGGGGTGTTTGGTCGAGTTGAGGTGGAACTAATAATGCTGGAGGATCGTATTGTTAATTTGGAGGCAAGTCTTGCTAGTAATTTTTTGTCTCAAACGGAACTGGAGCTACTGTCTTGTAAACAAGAGCACATTCAATCGATGCATCGAGAGGAAGTTTTAGCTTGTCAAAAATCTAGAGTTAAATGGCTTACTAAAGGGGATTCCAATATAAATTTTTTTCATGACTCTTTATGGATCAACAGAAAGAGCAAACCAATTCAAAGGATGCGACTGGATAATGGCAACATGTTAGAGTCGAGTGATGCAGTACATGAGGGAGCATTGTCATTTTTTCAGGAGCTCCTCTCAGTGGCGCCGATTGAAAGAAATATGGGTGATATGGAGTTGATCTAACCGGTGGTTTCTATGGAGGAGAATGAGGCCTTATGTGCAGCCCCCTCTTTGGAGGAGGTCAAGCAATCTTTATGGTCTATTCCTACAGATATCAGCCCAGGTCTGGATGGATTCTTGGCTAGTTTTTTCATGCTGGCTTGGGATATTGTTAAAGATGATCTTTGGCGATGGCTACCGATTTGTTTGAAGGGCAACCCATTTCTACTTTCTTTGGGGCTACCAACTTGGTCTTAATTTCAAAGGTGGATGAACCTGTGGGGTTTGGCTAGTTTCACCCCATCAATCTTTGTTTAGTTGTTTATAAAATAATGTCGAAGATTGTGGTTTGTCATTTGGCACCAATATTGAATAAAATTATATCTCCGGAACAGGCTGCGTTTATTCCAAGTAGAAGTATTTTTGAGAATATTTCTTTGACCCAGGATTTGGTTCAAGGCAACAATAGGAAAGTGCAAGGGGGAAACGTTATGTTGAAAATAGATATGGCCAAAGCATATGACCGTGTTAACTGGAACTTTCTCCTAGAGATTCTGCGTAGATTGGGTTTTTCAGAAATATGGAGAAGTATTATTTTTAATGCTGTTTCATCCCCTTTTTATTCGGTGATGTTTAATGGATATACCAAAGGATTGTTCAAGGCGTCGTGTGGACTCCGACAAGGTGACCCCATTTCTCCTTATTTATTTATTTTATCTGAGGAGATTCTCTCTCGTATGCTTCACAAAGAATTTAATATGGGTCGTATCAAGCCTTTTCATCCTGGTGAAGGCACTTTGATTTCACATTTGTTTTATGCGGATGATATCCTATTTTTGCTTATGGAGGGAAAGCATCTATTTGGAACCTTATGGGAGTCTTGAATCGGTACGAGTTGATGTCCGAACAATTAATTAATCCAAGTAAGTCTTCGATGTTCTTATCTTCTTCTATTTCGGCTGATCGCAAAAATGGTTTGAAGTTAATGTCGGGTTTTGAGGATGGTCGTTGGCCTTGTACGTATTTCGGTGTTCCTTTAATTGTGGGCCGTATGAAAATCCAAATGTTTGACCCTCTCTTGGCTAACATTCAGAAAAAGTTAGCTGGGTGGAAGGGTAAACGTCTTTCTTTTGGTGGTAAAATTGTGCTCATCAAACATGTCTTGAAAAGTATGCCTATTCATATGCTCTCAGTCTTGAATTTGCCAAAAGGTGTGTTATCGGCAATCAAGAAAATTTTTTCTGATTTCTTATGGGGATCTTCGATGGAGATTAAAAAAAGGAAGTGGGTATCTTGGCGGAAGATTTGCTTGCCAATTGAAGAGGGTGGGCTGGGTATTCGGGATCTTCATGAAGTCCAAGCATCCTTGCTTATGAAATTTGCCTGAAAATTAATTAAAGAAAAATCAATGTGGTCGAATTTCTTTTCTGCCAAATATGTGGGAAACTCCCACCTTTTTTCTGTTATGCAGATCTAAAAAGGTTCTAGGTTCTGGAAGGGGCTCATGGAGAGAGTGCCGAAAATCCTAGAGCATTCAAGGTGGATCGTTCAGGACAGGATGATTAAGTTTTGGTTGGATAATTGCTAGGGGAAGGGCCATTGATTGCATCTCTTCCTGTGGTTGGCAATATTAATATGCAGGTAGCGAAAGTCTTCACAGCAGCTGGACCGAACATACCTTTATTACGGGAGTTAATTCTAGAAGACGTGTGCAGTAAAATTCGGGACTCTAGAGTTTGTCTATAGCAGGGAGTGGATAGTTGTGTTTGGTAGCCATTGATTGATGGAGAATTCAGTACCAACTCAGCCTGGAATTTAATTCGAAAAAATGGGAATGTTTGTCCTTGGAAGGAATGGCTTTGGAAGAATTGGTTGCCAAAGAAATTATCATTTTTTGTTTGGCGAGCTAAGAGGAGGGCAATTCCCGTTGATGACATTATCCAACAGTTAGGTATTCATCTTGTTTCGAAGTGTGAGTGTTGTGTTCAATCACAACAGGAATCTTTGAAGCACATTTTTTGTGAGGGACGAGGGCAAAAAAAGTTTGGCAATATTTTGCAAAGGCTTGTAGTATGCGAATGCCTTAGATCCAAAACTCTGAGGGAATGATGAGTTTTTGGTGGCAAAGAGCTTCATTATCAACGCAGGTTGGGTGTCTCCAGGGGGTTCTCCCCATTGTGATTTCTTGGGCATTATGGAGAGCTCATTGTGCGGCATGAATGGAAGGCATTAGTTTTAACCCAGAGAATATTATTCATGCTGTTAAAACTTTAATTAGAGACCTCTAGTAAGATTAAAGCTTTTTGAGGGATGGGAGCTCGTGATTGGGCCATTATTGAGCTGTTAGCATGTCCAGTTGTCCCTCTTGTTGTTAGGTGAGTGAGGCTAATTGCATGGCAACCTCCTGAGCGGGAGCGAGTAAAACTGAATGTAGATGGAGGATCTTCTAGTAACCCGGGTGACGCCGGTGGGGGTAGTATTATTCGGGACCACCAGGGGGAGTTGTGGCGGGGTTCATGCACTCTTATGGGCATGCCACGAACAACATCACCAAATGTAGAGCGCTTCTTGATGGCCTTCGGTTGTGCAAAGATATGGGATTGCGGGATGTATTAGTAGAGATGGACTCATTGATCTTAGTCGGTTGGTTAGCTTCGGGGGTGTGCAAATATTGATTCCTTTGGGAATTCTAAGAGGAAATTAAAGTTCTAGCTCATGAATTAAATGTTTGCTTTTGGTATTTTTAAAGAAGCTAATATGGTGGCTGATTGTTTGGTTAAGCAAGGAACTCGAGGTATTAGCTCGGACTTTTGTGACGTTGATCTCATTCAAGGCCTGATTCGGGGTTTGATTCGCATGGATAGATTTGGCATCCCTTATCTTCGTTGCTGAGAGTCTCCTGTTTGGATTGTTGTTTTTCTGGTGGTTGGGCAATTTATTTGTTTTTTGAGGAGTTTTTTTCGCTAAGTAGCTTGGATTTGCTTTCTGTTTCACGGTATTCCTCCATCATAAGTGAGAACTTTTTTAATAAAATTTGACAGAGGTCACTCTTGGACATATGACCTCGACTCTTTGAAAAAAATTATAAAAATTACAAAAATTACAAAATGCTTTAATTAAAAGTTTGAAACTGTCATCTATTCAATTGCCTTTGTGCCCTTGAAGTGTTTACTAATTTTCATGAGAAACTAGGGAACCTGAAAAAACAAAATGATTTCTAGGAAATGTCTTACTTTTAAAACCAACAAAATAAGCTCATTAGTTTCTACATTCAATCTCTTCAAATCTCTGGGATTTCCACTACCTTCCTCCTTTCATGAATAATGGTGACCTCACAAAACTTTGGTGCATTCTTCTTTACAAATTCTTCTTTTGCCTTTTTTTTCCCAATCTCCTAAAAAGAACGATAGTTTAATTAACTAGTAAAATTCCAAAGCCATCGGTATGCAGTTCCTCCTAATTAAGTTCATCTATAAGTTCCAGAGACATGCAAGAGAACAGTTCTGCACCTTGGCGTCATTACACTAAATTAAGAAAATCCTGCTCTAGAACCCGTTGTCATCCAAATCAGAATAATGTACCTAAAAGCAAAGAGAAATAACAAGAAAAAAATTGTTAGCTACCCAATACATGTTACGAAGTTTTTCATCAGCCCATGAAAGAATGCTAACTTATTCATCAATTGCACATATTATCATTCAAGTTTGTTATGCTTGCCATTATTTCATAGTTAACTTCAGACATACACAACAAAAGAATTATCAACAAGCAGCAATGCAAAGTAGGAATACTACCAAGTATTCTTTACGATTCACATTTTTATAATGCAACATTTTTTATAAGTCTGTCAAAACAGATTAGTTACCCAAAATGGACCACTTACCCAAAATAAACATACCCAATTCCATATTTCATATTGTTCATGGTTTCTTAAACAAGGATAAGCAAGGTATATACAAGATTTGTATGACCTGAACAAAGAAACAAACCTTAACATAGACAGCAACCCACATATATCTTTTAATACACACACATATATGCTGATATAATATGAAATTGCTCAATGATTCGCATTTTCAAGCAATTCAACAACACAAAATGGAGAAGAGAAAGTGGAATTAGATGCTCGACCCAAATGATTAGATCCAGCCAAATACTACTTAGATTATCAAAGCTTAATGCAAAACTACTCTCTACTCTCTTCTTATGCTAAAGTTTGGACAATGATGTAACCTAACACTATCTGGTAACCTAACAATCTGGGTCATGCAACCTGTTAATGCCGAGTTTCGCACACCTTTAAGCCAAGCTCCTAAATTTTAGGTCTTTGAAAATGGGCCTTACACAAAGTAGAAAAGATTGTGGCTTGAGAGGCAGCCTAGGGGCCAGGTAACCTCTGATGCCAAAGTTAGTAAATATTCTTGGAGGGTAGCAAATAAGTAAGAGAGTATAGGGATCAGAGAGACATTCTCGTACCTGGGATCTACTATTTATACTACAGGCCTGAGGAGCAGATTGTGCCTGCTACTGTGAAGTCTGTGTCCTCTGTACTATTCATTGTGTCAGAGTTTTTAAATGCGGTGTGGCTCTGCGACAGTGTCATTAATATGGCGTGTTGTCCAGGTGGTGGAGCTATTAATGTGGCGTGGTTATCCGACCTCATTCTCTCTCCTCGTATATCACGTCTACTGTGCGGGTGGGCACTTAAGGATTGGACACTACTCAAGGGGACCTCAGATCGACGAGTCTCATCTTTTGCAGCACCATCCCTCCTGCAGGTTGTGCACAAAGGAGCTTTCCTGTGGGCTGGGTTAGGGGCTCATTACTCCGGGTCAAGCTTTTGATATAGCTTCCTTTCATTTATGGGCCTCTTGGACTTAGCGGGGAAAATTTCCTTACAATTACCCCACTAATTCTCACCGGACAAGTACGGTGAAAATTTTTATGATCTATTCCGCCTTACTACCAAGGCCGAGAACCTTATTATGTTATTCTGAGGTCCAGGAGGTTTCTACTGATTGGTGTTTCATGACATCTTTTCAAGTTCATCAATGAAGGGGTGTCGGCAACTTTTTGTGTTTGCGTCGCTTCGTAAACCACATTCCCAAAATCCAAAATGGTGAGTACCCTTGTTTCCACGGTGTATGAGAGTCTAACCATCATCCTTTACTTATAAAATGTGGGAGAGGGACCTGGTTTCCACCCTGTGCATTGTGATTGTCCTGCCATTTTAGTTCTCTCAATTTTTCTTATCTCCGACCAATCTTCTTTGCTACTTCGTGCATTGGTGGTGATGGCCTCTGGAAAATCTATTCAGCCTAACGTCTTTTGCGGGGCTCCGCTGATACTAAGCCATTGTTTTTAGGCAGCGGATGGCGCTCAACTACCAACAAACCAACTCTGGCCTCCTTAGCAATCACCTACCAAGTACCAGAGTCTGCTTCCTTCGAACTTCCTGGCCCTGATGAAGATGCCATCGACGCATAGGGTCATTCCACTAGGGTGGCCCTATACCTTTCCATGTTTGCATGCGGCTTGAGACTGTCATTCCCTCGCCTTGTTTGTGACCTTCTAAACTGTCTTGGCTTGGCCCCTTCCCAACTGCACCTGAATGCCTAGAGATTGTTGATGTGCCGCAGCATTATTTGGCGGTGAGTTTTGTTGGAATCCTTCCTAGACAATGCAAACCTTACTATTCGTGAGTTTCTTCTTACCCATAGAGTGCTACAACAAAATGGGAATGTATGCAGTTTCAAAGCAGCCCACGCTCTAGTTACCTTGGAGTCGTGGTATCGCAAAGTGAATGACTGGTCTCCTAAATTCTTCTTCGTATATGGCCGTGGATGGGAGTTTTCGGTAGGCCAGGTGAACCGCTGGGAGTTTCCAATATAGACAGACTGGGGAAAAGTCCCGGAAGACAAGGTTGTGCGTTTGACAGCCACCTTTTACGAAGTGCGGCATATTACGATTGTACGAGAATGGGTGCAAAAACATCTCGACAACATTTTCTCCGAAATCCTCCTTTCCGAAGAGAGTTTTAGGAGCTCTCTGTCTTCTTTGGGACATCTTCCCTTTGATGATAGTCTAGGAACTGCACGACCCCAAGTTGCACCACTTTGGAAGCGTTCCTCGGACCTTCCTCTGCATAACAAGGGGAAGAAAATCTGCTGGGAGAGTGTCCAGGCCAAGGATAGTCCTCTTCTCGGGATTCGAGACCCCTTAGCACGGGGAGCGGCTACCTTGGAGGCCAGCCATCCCATTACTGTGGCAAGCAGTCTTCCCGTTACGCCTCTGCCTGTGGTCGCTACTAAGGCGTCCGAGGGCGAGGTCAAGATGGACATCCTCCTCCAGATTATTTTCATGTCCACCACCCTTGACGAGGGACAACATTCTTCTTCATGGATCTCTCCTCCTTTGTCTCGTTCGGCTGTCGGGAGTCATTCTCTTGAGGCTGTTGATGAAGGGGTGGTGGCTACTTCTAGCAACCGTGGTGAGGCAGAGGATTATACAGGAGGTAAGTCCCCTCCAGACGTTGTAATCCTCAGGGGTTTGAAGAGGCCGGCTGTGGATTCTTCTGTCCAGGCCGCACCTCCAGAGAGGGAGAGTTCTTTTCTGCATTTCTCAGCCAACGACAGTCCGAGGAGTCCAGTCATGGACCCACTCGTCTGGGTTGAGTTCCCCGAGGGTGGTGATTCCGTAGGTGATATGGTCGGCGAGGGTCCGCATGATGAACCTTTCATCCAGGCCGAGTATCCAGCAGAGGATGACTCTCTTCTGGATGTCGCGACTAGCCTTTGTCTGGGGGGTTTCATCGGGGATCCATCTGCTCCTCCTGAAGTTTCTACCAGATTGCCTGAATTCCGACACTTTGCAGAAGCTCTTCCTTCTTTGTCCTGGCTGGCCATGGAGGGGAGCTGAGAGGAGGCCATTAATCGACTTGTTGAGTGCTTATCTGGTTTTTTCCACAAGGTTCGACCGTTTCTTTCTCGCCTTTTCCTCTTTTTCTTTTCCTCTCCCTTTTTTCTTTTAGTTTTTCCTTTTGTCTCCAGGGTACTTCCCAGCTTGCGGCTTTCATCGTAGATGATCAAGAGGCAGTCATTCAGGAGAACTTGGGAGCAGTCGGAGCATCTGAAACAAAGTCTTCAGGACGTCACCTTGTCCCTTTCAAACTAATCATGACCTAGGAAGGGAAAAGATGCCTGAGGCTTTCCTCAGTCCAGTTGTTCCTACGTTGACAGTTGTGGAGCCGACCAATCCTACTTCTGCTGCCGCTGAGATCGGTGTCCCCAGCATAAAGACTTGAAGATTTTATTTTATTATTCTTTTTTTGCACACATATGTATCCGTACTTCATCGCCCATCGACTTGTATAAATATATACTAATTAGTACACATATATTGTTCTTTATGTCTTGTTTTTGCCTCTCCTAATTTTTGGTGGACAGCCTAAGAAATCATGGTGAAGGGGTTCGTAGGGCTCCCACCCACCCTACTGGTCGGTCATGTTGCGCTTGCTTATCCTTTTCGGACAGTCGTTCTCGAAGCACGGCCATCGCTTTCAATAGTAATGTACTTTGTTATTTGGACATCCATGCCTGACCGAGCTTTCAAAGATTCTTGGGCCACCCCACTGGTATCCGGTTTAACTTTTTCGACTCCGCTAGCCGCTTAGCCTTTCATTCTTATCTTTAATATTGGTTTCCTCCCTCTACGTATCTCGCTGCGCCCTATGTAAGTCTCTGGGTTCTGAAAGCGGCCACAGACTATTAGGCTGATCTGCCCTGTCAACTACTCAGCGCCCTTCCATGACAGATGTTTCGTCCCTTAGGCAAGCTTGGGGGCCCTCAGGCCGGGTATTGGTTTGAGGCCCAGTGGGCTTCATGCAATGGAAACAAATTCATCTCATTTATTTTGACCCCATGTCCCGTCAAGTTCCCAGCTCGCCTTGTCGCATGTTGAGTGACTGCTCGCATTTCACATACGTGGCAACACACTGTCAGTTTCGCTTCCGCATTGAATGGTGCCCCTTCAATTTCTGCATCATGGCTCCATTTTTCACAGCCATTAATTCTACACATCGTATCAGTAGATATGCTCTACAGCAGTTGTGATAATCAAGGGGTTCTGGTTCTCTAGGGGGACACCTAGTGATACATAGAGTTATGGCGCCTTGGGAGGCCAAACGTCAACCCCGCCTATATAACGACCCTCCTGCATGTTAGGAAAACCATTATACTTACTCTATCTTTTCTCTTTTATTCTGTGACTCTTGCTCTGCTGCTTGAGTTCTCAGTTCTTTTGTTTTCTTCCGAAGTTCCTTTGCATTTTCTTTTATGTTTCATGGCTCCAACGCAATCTTCACACCCTAGTGGGCAACGGGTCCTTTGGTGGCGCTCAAGCCACTGCTAGCTGTGGCGGCCTAAGTGCCACAGGGTGGAACTGCCAATCCCCCGTTGTTGAGGTCTCAGACCCCTTGCTCTCATTCTTGCCCTTTTGCTTATTGTACCTCGCTTGTTCTCGCCCTTTTGCTTACAGGGTTCGACTTCAAAGCCATTCTGCACAACTTGTTGCTCGCACGAAAGCATAATTTGTTTGGTCTTGGTTGCAGTGGTGAATGGCTTGGCTGTAATGGTGAATGGACTTTGTCCGGTAAGCGGTTCTTAACATAGAAATCAACTCTAAGATGTTCTGATTCTTGGCGGTATCTTAGCCGTTGTTGGAGAACAGCCTATCCTTGTTCAAATGGGTCCAAGAACAGTGAGGTCTTATGGTCCTTTTAGATTATCCCCAGCAGTTTTACGGTCTAGGTCTAAGGTCAAACACTGGAACTTGTTACGACTCATTCCCGGTAGCTCCACAGCTTTATGATGTAACTTATTTCTTGTAACTTTGCAGATTTATGATGTATCTTATTCCTTGTAACTTTGAGGCTTTTATAATGTAACTTGTTCCTTGTAGCTTTCAATAATCAATAAAATTATTTTTCGTTGATTGTAACTGGCTATATGACTTCCGAGCTTTTCTTGCTATATTTCCTTCTTCTTCTTTTTTTGTGTTCTTTCATTTGCATCATTTCGCGCTTTTAGCCCTCCGTTGTGTACCGTTGTTACTCTTGCTTGTATCTTTTGTCTCAATATTTGGGGAGTTCATAACCTCGATCTATTTCTTACTTGTTGATGCTTGTGCAGCCTTCTTGCAAGACCTTGCTTCCCTGTTGGAGATTCTTCTTACTTCGGATAGTTGTAGGAGTAAAACTATCACTCCATCGGGGAAAGGTCAGGCTACCTCAAATTAGCCCGTCCCCTTTGGTTCCCTAAGGAGGTAACTTTTTCGGCCGACCATTTGGGCAGTCCGCTCTTTCGTTATGATAGGAGTCGGGGTAAATTCTTTGAGCCATCTCGAAGGCAGAACCCGCTTTCCTCTACAGGAGGGATAAGGCTGTCTTTAGGTCGGCCTTTCCCTATTGGGCCCCACAGGGAGGTAAGTGGTTCGGGCAATCTGTTACTATACCAGCTCCTGCTCATTGACATCATAAGGAAATGTAATATTTTGGGCCAGACTGGTGTTGGTCCCACTCTTTGCTCGTAGTGGAGGTCGGGGTGAGTATTTGAGTCGCAGCAAAGGCCAAATCCGCTCTCTTCGGCGGGGGGAACAATGTAACCTTTCAGGCCTACCTTTTCTCTTGTATCCCGCGGGGAGGTAAGTTATTCAGGCAATTTGTCACTATACCCGCTCTCGCTGTTGACACTTATGAGGAAGGTATAGTTTCTGATTTAGAGTAGTTGAAGACTAACCCGCAGTTCATCACGGGAGGGACAAGACAACCTTAAGGCCTACATTTCCCTATAGTATGCTACGGGGAGGAAAGTTCGGACAGCAAGTTGGCTGACCGCTCTTCACCGTGATAGGAGTCGGGGTGAGTTGTTTGGGCCTTCTCGGAGGTAGGACCCGCTCTCCTCTATGGGAGGGACAAGGCCACCTCTAGGCCAGGCTTTCCCTGTTGGTCCCTTAGGGAGGTAAGTAGTTCAAGCAATCTGTTACTAGACACGCTACTTCTCGTTAATATCACAGAATAGGTAGGTGTTGGGCCGGGAGGGTGCTAATCCCACTCTTCGTTGCGGCAGAGATCAAGGTAATTTATTCAGGGGGACCATGGGGCTAATTCTGCTCTCCTCTACAGGTGGGATAAGGCAACCTTTGGGCCGAACTTTCGCTATATTGTCCCGCGGGGAGGTGATTTCGAGCAATTTGTGACTGGACCCACACCCGCCTGTTAACGCCCACAAGGAAGGTAAGTTTTCATCTTCGAGCCACCAAAGGCTGACCTACACTCCGCCACGGGAGGGATAAGGTAGCCCTTAGGCCTGCCTTTCCCTATGGTGCCCTGCGGGGAGGTAATCTGGTGATGACCTTGTTACCGTAGATTTTGTTAGCCATGCATTTTATTGTTGGCGCCTTATTGGTCATATGAAAGTGTGGAGCAGATATTTGTATTGTCCTGAAAAGCCGCGTTTTCATTAAATAAAAAGGAAAGTACAAGCTAGGCGGAGAGGTGTTACAAAATTAAGGAACACGGAATCCCGATCCGGGGAGGTCATCACCCCTCTTTCCTTTCAAAGCCGTGCACCGCCCTTCCCCCCTCGAAACTGGCAGGGCGAGTTGTAGACGGAGGTCTGCAACAGTTTATTCAGTGGTACCCGGCCTACTCTGTTCTATTAGTTCCGTCCAAGGTGGGCCCTCCATCTTTCTGCTTTAGCTCTTGGACGTAGCATTCTCTCGCTGAGACCTACTCTCCTCAGACTTCCTCCACTTCCTGGGGAGTTAGAAACTTCATTTTGAGGTGGTAGGTCGATATGACAACCCTAAAGCTGTTGAGGGTGGGCCTCCCGATGATGGCGTTGTACACCGACAGAATCTTCACTACCAGGAAGTCGACCATAACAGGGGTTGTGCAAGGGCTACTCCCCACAAGGATGGATAGCATGATGGTTCCCATAGGCTGGACAATGCTTCCGGAAAAGCCTTTTAAGGGCATGGGGGCAGGCTGCAGCTGGACAACCTCAATACCCATCTTGGCGAAGGCTCCCCAAAACGGAATGTCCGTAGAGATCCCATTATCGATGAGGATTTTGTAGGTGGTGAAGTTGGCAACAAGCACAGTGACCACTAGGGCATCGTCATGGGGGTACAAGACCTCTTATTCATCAGCCTCCATGAACGAGATTGTCGTAGTAGGGTCACTCCTCCACTGTTTGGCAGGATGATACTCAACCGAGTACACCTCGTAGTATCGAGCTCATTTGGCATGTGCTTTCCTGCTCAATGAGGTAACTACCCCACCCACAAAACCTCCAGCTATGGTTTGAATTTTCCCAAGGGGGCTCTTGCCTTGGTGGCGAACGGGAGTGAACTAGCAATGGCTCTCGATCTTCCCCTCCTCTCTTGCTCCTGCCTCCTGATTGGGGAGTGGCATCACTTCTGCTATTTTGCATATTCCCTCCTCCCTTGAGGGGAGAAGCAGTCTGTGGTATTGTGCGAGGTGGACTAGTGGTAAGTGCAGTAGCGGTGCATTGTTCCCCCCGTCATCTTCCTTTTGAATGGCGAATGTGGGCCGATCGTACTAGGGTCAGGATCCATTTGCTGGGACTTCCTCTCGCCACTTCTCTTGGAGCTCTTCTCCCCTTTTTCATAAGGCTTGACCTCGGTTGGAACCTACGCCTTCCTTTTTGCATGTTCGACTTTCTTCCTTCATGGCTCTGTCAATGCCCGGAGAGTGTCTTCTGCGTTGATGAAGTTGTCAGCCTGGTCCATAAACTCTCGCAATGTCACGGGAGTCCTTCTGGTTAGCTCTGCCATAACTTGGGATTGTGGCCAGCCCCCCCCCCCAAAGAGTGCCGCCAAAGTTATCTTCTCATCTTGGTCGTCAGTGGTCATGCGCTCTTTGTTGAACCGGGCTAAATAGGACTTCAGACTTTCATCCTCTGTTTGTTTGATGGTGAGGAGGTACGCAGTCGGGCCCCGCCTCCTCCGACTGGACATGAACTGGGTTAGGACCATCATGGCTAGTTCGTCGAAGCTATCTAGTAATCTAGGTGCTAGTGACCCAAACCACACACGTGCTGACCCTTTCAGGGTCAATGGAAATGTTCTACAAGCTATTTTCCCTGGGAAGTCATGCAATGTCATGTGAGCCCTGAAGTTTCCAGGTGCTCGAGGGGGTCCCTTCCTCCATCTTACATCTCCATAGCGGGGACTCTAAACTTTGGTGGCGAAGGCACTACCATTACTTCTTCAGTAGAGGGTAGACCAGTGCTTGGGAGCAATTGGTCCACTATTGACGACATACATACTTTCCTTGCTATTTCCTCGTATTTCTCTTTAAGGTTGTGGAGCTCGTCTTGCAAGATTTTCTACTCCTCTTCCTTGTTAAGTCCCGCTTGCATGTTTTGAGATCCTATGTGCTTAGTGTCAGATCCCACCTCGCTTTCTTGCTCCTGTTTGGGTTTTTTGAGCTCCTCATTTTCTTTATGGAGTGTCGGTACTTCGCCGGTTAGTTTCGTTACCCATTCCAACATGGTTTTCAACCTTACTTCCATGGAGTCTCACATGTCTCTCCTGAGTTGTTCAAAATGGGTAGTCGCAGGCATGAGAATGACAAGCAAGATCTATTACGATCTTACAAATGGCGCCACTGTTAATGCCATGTTTCGCACACCTTTAGGCCAAGTTCAAACAACTCAGATCTTCGAAAGTGGGCTCTGTATAAGGTAGAAAAGACTGTGGCTTGAGATGACAGCCTAGGGGCCGGGTAACCTCCGATAGCAAAGTTAGTATATTTTCTTAAAGGGTAGCAAATAAATAAGAGAGTCTAGGGATCAGAGAGACATTCTTGTATGTGGAATCTGTTATTTATATTATAGGCCTGAGGAGTAGATAATGTTTGCTACCATGAAGTCCATGTCCCCCGTTCTATTCATTGTGTCAGAGTCTTTAAATACAATCTGGCTCTGTGACGGCGTCATTAATGTGGCCTGTTGTCCGGGTGGTGGAGCTATTAATGCGGCATAGTTATTTGACCTCCTTCTCTCAGTCTATCTCTCTGCTGGTCCATTCATGCCTTTTCTGTCAATAGATCAAGGGCTCTCTATATACCACGGCTGCTGTGTGAGCAAGCACTTAAGGATTGGACACTACTTAAGGGGACCTCAGATCAACGAGTCCCATCTTTTACAGAACCATCCTCCTGCAAGTTGTGTATAGAAGAGCTTTCCCGTAAGCTGGATTAGGGGCTTGTTACTTTGGGCCGGGCTTTTGATCTGGCTTCCTTTCACTTACGGGCCTCTTGGGCTTAGTGGGAAAAATCCCTTTACACAACCATCTCTCCATACAATAAAATAAATTAGATATCTTCCAAACCATGCCACCTACCGAATCTTAACTTTAAAGAAAGGTCACAACAGGAGTTATCAATAAAGAAAAAACAAAGAAAAAGGTCACGATCCAAAGTGGAGAGGAAATTACACAGCATCTTTTAAAGGTGCAATATATTTTTCTTCCCATGAAATGAAAGGAAATTTTTGAATTTTGAGTCTTGAAATTTTTGAGTCTTGGCAGGTGTTTAAAAAATTCTTTCACTGGAGAACCACTGCCAACAAGATGTAATGCGATACTTGGGCTATGCCTACTTCTCCCATCAATAAAATTATTCTTTCTTGTTGGAGTATGGATTTTGGAGACTCCCACCATAAACAAATGAAACTGAAGATCTAATCATTTAATGCTATAGGAAGACTGCTGTGGGAGATAATACCAAAATAATATTGAATAGAAACAAAGCTAGGTGCAGTATTTTAAATTGCAAAAGACTCTACGTGTTGTTGATTTACCAAATCCCATTATATTCAACTGTTTTGCTAGTAAGTGGATTAATGAGACGAAGACATCATGAGGTGATAGTGAATTAACATATATTGACACTCAAGATATCATCAATTGTAAATTGGACAGCGAAAGCAAAAGGTTCTTTGAATGGGGGAGAAAGGTCCTGCAAATGGAAGTTTCATCTTCAATAATTTGAACTTACTGTGACAACTACCAGTTATTTAATTATACAGATATATGTATTCTTTTGGAGTCAAACCCTGCACGGGTATTGTTTTTATAAGGGTGCAAATCGTCGGTCCGGTCTGGCGACAGACTGAATATTTTCGATCCATCATTTTTCTAGATCGGACCAAACACCCATAGGGACCGAACCAGGCCGATAGCTATCAATTTGGCCTAATTTTTTTTTCTTTTTTTTTTAAATCAATTAATAAAAAATTTTTATTTAAAATACTAAATTAAAATTAAGTGACTTATTAATGTGGATTATGTAACTAACTCAATAAAAAAAATATTTCATACAGTCATTGATAATGAATTAGATGAAAATTACATTATTAATTTATATAATTACTATATCCTTAACTAATTGATATTATATATTAGTTAATTGATAGAATATTAACAAGTGTTAATAACATAGTTAAAATTTTATATTGTTCATAGTTATAGGTTAGATGAAAATTATATAATAAATTGTACAATTATTATATAAATGATATATATAAAATTTATTTTTATTTTTATTTTTCATTTGGTCCAGTCCAGAATGGAAAAATCCTAGACTGTGGACCGGATCGAAACTTTTCGGTCCTCTAAAACATGGACTGAGACCAACCAGTCTCAGTCTCGATCTGGACCAAAATGGTCCAGATCGACCGTTTATCACCCCTAGTTTTTAAGCAATCTTAACATTGGATACCTTTATCTTGTGTTGTATCTTTCATATAATTTGAGATCCTAGCTATGTATTCTTTGATTGCGTTAGTTTTATATCAAAACATAATGCAATTAACCTTTTATCTATTTTTTGTTTATTTTCCTAAGCATTGAACCCATCAAGGAATGACATTGTGGCAAAAATTGCAGTTCATTTACAAATCTAAAGTCGTCTAAGAATGTAGATTATGTTTTCTATTGGAAAATCCATTAGGTCACTTGCCTATTGCATGCATCAAAGGCCACCTTTTTTATTTATAGCAATCGAAATGGACAAGCAATATAAGCAGCTAGGGCTGTAAACGGACCGAATGGACCAGACCAAGACCGGACTGGACCGAGTTCATTCGGTCCGGTCCACGGTCCGAGTTTTATAGGACCGAATGAGTTCGGTCCGGTCCACGGTCCATGTGTTTTTCGGACCAGACGACCAGACGAACCTAAAAATAAAAATAAATAAAAATTATATATAATTAATTATATAATTTTCATCTAACCTAATCCTATCACTAACTAATATATAATTATATCATATTATAATTAAGTATAGACTATAGTTATACTTATACTAATATTACTAATATATAACTATACTATATTACTAATAGTCTAATACTTTATACTAATACTATTATATAGTTATACTAATCATGATTCATCATAACTAATCACTATAAATCTATAACTATATATATTTAGTATCAATATATTAATATATTCTTTAATGTATTATTAATACTATTAAGTATTAAAAGTTATAGTATAAATTATAATATATGTATAATTTATAAATTTATAATAGTATGTATAATTAAATATTTTATACTTATTTATAATAGTATATTAAGTATGTATCTTTCTCAATTATGGATGTAATATGTATGGATAATTAAATTATTTATGCTTATTGCTTCATATACAAAATGTTAAAAGTTGTATATGGCTCATTATGCATTAACATACTTTAAGTTAGTAATAAAGTAATAATTAACATCATCAATAATGTAATTTTCATTTAATTTATTATCATTGACCATATAAAATATTTTCTTATTGAGTTTGTTACATAATCCATATTAATGAGTCACTTAGTTTAATTTAGTATTGTAAATAATTTTTTTTTATTAATTGATGTGAAAAAAAAAGAGGCTGACTGAATAGACCGGATCGGACCGATGACTACCGGTCCGGTCCGGTCCCTATAGGAGTTGGGTCCAGTCCAACGGTCCATGGCCGGACCGGCCCGTTTACACCCCTATAAGCAGCAGCAGCATGCAATTGAGACTGACACAAACTAACCAAACACAGAACTAAAACCTATGCAAATTACGAACCTAACCCTGCAAGCCACTTCGGAATGAGAGAGATGATGATGGGGTCACAAGAAAATGCCTCAAGCATTTGCAAACTCAGTCATGAAATTTGAGCATAAAACATACCCAAATCGGAATAAAATAAAGAGAAAAAACCTTGAGGTCACGAGGGTGACGGCGACTCGGCGACGACGATGATGGGGTCACGAGGATGACGGGGTTTCTTCGATCAGCAATTCAGCAATAATCTAGTAATAATAGCCCTTTACTTAGAAGCTGCCACAGGGACAATCACTGAACTGGGATGGTGGGATTTCTTTTCAAAACCACTTCTAAGCAGTCGGTCCAATAATCCAGTAATAATAGCCCTCCACTTAGAAGCTGCCACCTCAAAAAACACACTAAACTCACGCTAGACTAGTGTGTATGGGATAGCAAGGCAAAAGACTTCAGCTGACCGAGTGTGTGCTTCCAGAACTCCATTCGACACTTCGCGACCGTCTGCTTCTAGAACGCCAGCAAACCTCCACCACCAGCATCCACCGCCACCAGTGTCCTCCTTGGCCGATATACACACACTCTATAACTTTCTACAAGAAGTCGCAACGATCCCGAAACATCCCAAAAATTATTGATAAAAATAACTGCCTTTACTGCTTACCTCATGGTAAGAATAGAAAAGAACACCATCACAGCAATCACCAACAGAAATTCTATTAAAATATGAAGTCAAAGCTGTTATCATAAAGCATGTCCTTCCTCCAGAAAACCTTTTCCTCCTCTGAGGATTGTCACTCGAAAAACCACATACATAAAACTGAAGAAAGCAACATCTCAGTCAGCAAATGGGATTTTTTTTTATAGGTAAACCAAACATCATAAAAAAAACATTCGTACAAAAAAAATCAGCAAATGGAAAATACATAGACCTCATTGATTCTAGCATCATAAAAGCATATCTTCAGATCTTTTGCTAACCAAACTAAATGAAAGAAAGAAAGAAAGGGAAAAAATATATAATAACAGACGAAGAAACAAGAAAAGAATTTCACAACTTACACTATTACCAACAGATGCACGACTTATTCAATTTATTTTCCAGTCGAAACTCTCCGGAATTTACATCCCAAAACATCTCCCAGTCCACACTTACTATTTCGAATGCCTATCCCAGTTGAGTGACCATCCGTGTCTCATCAATAGCACTAACAATGTCACATACACTTACGCCGAGGTGGAGCTCACCTCACATAGGGTCGGTTCTGGCCTCCACAAGCAGGGCATCAAACATGGAGACATAATCATGTTTTTACTCCAAAAATGTCCCGAATTTAGGTTTGCGTTCCTCTACGCATCTCGCATCCACACAATTCTTGTAGTAGAACGCTTATGTGTCACAAATTTATTGGTGAGCTGTTATCTCCCTAAAATAAGCCCAATCAGTCTACAGGCACTCTCTATCTCAAATGGATTTGGCAAAAAGAGCATTAGATTATAATTTTTGAATATCTCAAATGAATAACTCTATTATAAGGTCTTTACATTACATACTATCCACATGATATAATTTGATTTATAAAATAAATTTTATAATTTAAATCGTAAAAATCAAAGTACCATGTAAAATAGGAGTAGTAACAATTTTATGTATAAGATTTATTTTATCACTTTTTTAAAAAAAATCCAAATTTAAATCTCAAATTTTATAATATTCAATATATTAGTAACTGACATGTTAGACATATATTATTATGACCTTCGTGCAGCCAATAACATCTATTATCGAATGAAACGCATGAGAAAATGATGCCTAGTCCACGTGTAAGTCATGTAGGTAGGTTATTATATTGTTGGTCCACTTCATGATTTTCTCGATCTGTCTTTTTTGTCTTTTACTCGTCTCAACAACCAAACATAAATCAATTGAATCCTGCTCCGAAATCGGTCTTCATCTCGGAGGTAAGAGGCAATGATAAAAACTACGGGAACAAGTGGTTTCGTTAGAAGACGAAGGGAGTGGCAATGACTCAGTTTTTGTTCAGAAAATCGAAATGGAAAAGATAAATGTCAAATAGAATAAGTAAAATCTAAAATAGAACAAAATTAATATTTTGTTGTGCATTGGAGGAGTAAAGATCAAAGGTTAATAGCAAGGTTAACTATTTTAGAGAGGGTGTTGGGGGCTCATAGTTTATAAATATGTTGCAAGGAGACGGAAGATGACGTCAGGGTTAAAAACAAGGTGATACTCTAGTGCAGATTGGTTTATTTGGGCAACTAATTGGAGGCTTATGTGTCAACTTCCAATTGGTTGGTGAAAAACATGGGTTGACATTTTGAAGGTTTACCTTTGATCTTTTGTTCAATGTCAGCCCTCTTTAGCAAACTTGAAAAATGCTTTCCACTTAAATTAACCCCTTTTGATCCATTATTCACCACATAGCAAATAGTGATATGAAAAAGAGAAGCACTTCACAACGGTCGGGTTGCAAATCCCACAAAAACAGCCCTACACTCATCTCAAGCTACGTAGGAAAAAACACATTAAGAGAAATACACTCCACTACAGAGAATCAATTCGTATGTGCTAGCCCGTTTCTCATTTGCACCGTCCTTTGCCCTCATTTCGACACCAACGCCGACGCAAGCATTTCAGTCTGACGCCGACGCCAACTCAACCATCTCAGTTCGACGCATCTCTATAGTCGATCTCCCCCATCTATGTCGATCATCTCAATCTACACTCCATCAAAATCCAATCAAACCAAAATCCACAATCAAACCAAAATTAACCCACAATCAAACCATAATCCATTCAAAATCACAGTAAAACCCATCTCAAACCCGCAATCTCAGATCATCACTGTGAAACCCATCGCAAACCAGCACTCTCAGTGGCACTGGGTTGATGCTAGAAAGACGTCGGTGGCGGCACTGGGTCGAGAATCTCGTTGGCGGCACTAGGAGGGTCACGATTAGGGACTGGTAGTGAGGAGAGTGGCGAGGAGGGTGGCTTCGGTGCAAGAATCAATTAAGAGGGAGGAGATTGTGGCGGAAAGGGGAGCTCGAGTTCCTCGTTCAACAACAAAAAGAGGGGCCGTCTTCGTGGTGGTTAGGGCGATCGTTGTGGCGGAGAGGATTCCGTGGGAGAGAATAGAAGCCAAATCCATCTGAGTCCGTGGGGGAGATTGGAGAGAATTGAGAGAGTGAAATTGTGAAGAGAGAGAGAGAGAATTTATATTGTAGTGTTAGTCGAGGATAAATGTGATGGAAGTCCTTGGTATTGCTATGTGATTGGGAGACTATTATTTGACTAAAATCAGCCCAACCGGTCCTAAGAAATTTTCTATAAAAAAAGGGCCTCTTAACGGGTAGACATGTTAGTACTCTTGAATAATGGATCAAAACATAGTCCTAAAAGATTTTATAATTTAGAGTGGTGTTAAAGCCACCGCTGGGAGCTACCGCTGGCTCTAGTATGTATATTTTTATGTGTATTTTTTTAGTTCTTTTTTTATATAGATGTTTTTAACAATTTTAAATATTTTAAAAAATAAAAAAATTGACAAAATTATTAAAAAATACTTCCTTAACCACGAAGTAAAATTATTGTACTTAGTGAATAAGAAAATATTTTTTAATGATATTGTGAATTTTTTTAAATATTTAAAATTATTAAAAACATCTACATAAAAAAGAACTAAAAAATATACATAAAAAACACATTTATAGCCAGCAGTAGCTCCCAACAGGAGCTACCAGCTGTGACTTTAATATTATTGTATAATTTATAAATAAACATTTTAACCACAAATAAATCTCATAAAAATAAATTTATAGATTAATTTTTATGATCGACAGCTGTAATATATATGTTATAGTAACGAGGCCAAGGAGAAGAAGGCAAAGGTAATAAAAGACACTAGAGGGGATTAGAAAAAGGGTAAAAGAGACAAGTAAAGGACGCCAAAGACTGAGGAGCACAGAGATCAAGTAAAGTTCGCAACTTTATTACTGCCTGCAAAAAGATCAGAATTCAGATTGGCTTTTTTACCCCCTTTTTTTTTTTCCAGAGTTGGAGTGTCCTTTCTTTCTCCACTTTCTATTTTTCAGGGACACATCAAAACAAAACCCGCTTTTTAATGCTCTGTTACACAGAACGGTAGCCAGCACCACACTTCAAATTCTGTGTCGAAAACAAAAAAATACCAATATTTTTGTTTGGGTCTCAGAATTACCCTACAAACAATCAACTTGCCTTGTTTGAATTCATAATTTTTTTCAACTGATTTTAATTTATTTTATTTTTATTATTAAAATTTTTTAAAATTTTTATAGAAAATATAATAATATTTTTTTAAATTCTAAAATAATTTTTTTAAATTCTCACACAAAATATAATAAATAATTTAATTTTTTAAATCTTAAAATAATAATATTATTAAAAATATTATTATAAAAATATTATTTTTTACTATTCATTTCAACTCATCTCTAAATCTAAACGACACCTAAGAGTTTGAGCAAAATTCTGAAATTCATATCTGCCTCCGACTCTGCTCCGAGTTAGAGTTGGAGATGTCGATATAACATGTAAAATAATATACTAATAATTATTATAAAATAATATGTTTATAGTATAATATAAATAGACTAAATTGACTAATAATAGTTTAATATATGTAAACATCATACTATTAACTATTACTACTATGTTACACTAATATATAATAACAAATAATGTATAAATAGTAATATATAAATTTATAATAGCATGTAATACTAGTATATAATAACATATACTAGTAACATAATAATATATAATAACATGTAATACTAATATTTAAATATTAGCATATAATAAAATATAATACTAATGTATAATAACATTAATTTGTACAATGATTTACTTTTTAATTTTGGTTATGTTTTAATAAAATCGAAATTGAAAAAATATATTTCAATAAAAAATTTGAAATCTGTAAACATAAATCCGATTAGTGAAAGTTTAAGATTGTCAAATTGAAATTTCATATGGGCTAAGAAAAAAATCCAATAAAAAGTTCAAATCTAATTCCATTCCGACAAGTCAGAGTCAGAGTCAAATCAGAAGATATGTGAATCGAAATTGGAATCAATGTTTAGATTCGACCTCTGACAAAATGAGTAATTCTACTATTAGGCCGGTCTAGATGCATTCACCACACACTAATGATGTGACAAATTGGTTTATTTGAAAACGATATAATGCTTGAGAATCGAGTTCCATCTGCCCTCCCCCCTTCCCTCCTTCTTTGCTCTCCCCCTTCCTCTGCACGGTACCATTCTCAGTTTCTCATAGACTTAAAACTCCAGAGGAAATGATAACAACAAAAAATTTTGGATCTTGGGGACACTGCACAATACTGCAATATCAAAAAGCAACAAATTTCAGTAAGCAAGCAATATCAAATCAAAAATGTTGATTTCTCTCTATTAAAGTTGCATCAGTGAAATCTTCTCTGTTTTTTTTTTTTAGCAACACTATCGTAGGAACTCTTTTTTCAGAGTTTGTAGTTGCTACCTAACCCATCATCTCCATTATCCTTTTTTCACTCAAGTTCTGCACTGCACTGCTCTGTGCATTGCATTTGCATGTGTGTATTTCTACTCATGCGACTCAAATTGACAAAGCATCAACTTTTTAATTTAATTTTTTTCACTCAACTCCATTTGTGCTCATGTGACTCAAGCATCAACTTTCTTCAACTTAGATTATAGAGAAATGTGGGTGTTTTTTTTGTTTACTGAAATTTTTTAGAGAGAGAGAGATTTCCATAAAAGAGGACCTTTATACCAGAGCATCACAACAACCTATTGAATTTGAGTTTCTTTGGTCGATCGGAGTTGTCTACGGTGAAAGGCTGTGGCAAACTTATTGCAACATGAGCAGACTAGGGGCGAATCGTGGAGGGAGAAGTGGGAAGAAGAAATTCAAATCAATGATTTGGAAAAAATGTGGAAAACGTGAGGAGTAGAGAAAATGAACCGTTTTACTGTAAAATAATAATAATAATAATAAGTTAGGTCATTAGTGTGTGGTGTATGAGACTTAAAGGCCTAATAGTAAAATTACTCCCGACAAAATAGGAGTCGGAGACTTGCTTCATTTGTTTTTACAATTTCTATCAACTCATCTTATCTAATTATTATAATTTTTTTAAATTTTTATATAAAATATAATAAATAATTTAATTTTTTTAAAATTTTAAAATAAAAATTATATTAAAAAATTATATTTTAATAATATTTATTTAATTTTTAACTTTAATCAAATCTATAAAAATAAACGAGACAGAAAGGAGGGCTAAGTCCAGTATTATCGATGCTTAGCCTAGTTTGGTACCAAACTCTTCGTTGTTAACTTTGTCCACTCGGCTTCAAAAAAAAAAAAAAAAAACTTTTGTCCACTCGAGGTAATTTTTACATTGAATTGACAAAACCTTGAAGTCTTGAACGGTAAATTTCAGGGACATTGATTTGACAATTATAGTTGCTGTCCCATGTACAATCCTCAGACCAATTGTTTGCACAAACTCATGTATACACGCGTCATTTCATACTTTTCAAAAGAGACGTGATATATATAAAAGAAAATGATAGAATTACCACTCTCCCTACTACTCATTTATTATTATTTTTTTATTTAAAATTTTAAAATATTTAAAAGAGACGGAGAGATTATAATAATATTTTATTTACTTTTTAACAAAATATTTCGTGTTATCTCATTTGAACTGCGTAACAAAATGAAACCAATCTATAAATTTATATGATTTCATGTAATACATTAAATATATTTATAAATTGATATGACTTCAAATAATATGTTAGATCTATTTTATAATTAGATTTACTTTACATGACTTCATGCATTAGCAGTACTAACCAAGATGTGTATACATAGAGTATGAGAACTTGTGTGGCGTTATAGATAATGTTCGTGAATTGTTTATGAACGGTATTACGGTAATGCTGTCTATGCCCACCTATATTTTTGATAAATTTACAAATTGATTTGATTTTACGTGATCCGTTAGATTTACTTTATAATAAAATTAACTTTATGATTTGTCATATCATATCAAACTATATCAATTTGTAAATGGGTTATGCTAGATACAATCATAGATTATGTAAACGATGTGCATTTCTTTTAAAAATGAGTGTGGTCTATTATTAAAAAATTAATTTTCTTATATAAATCTCAAATTAAAATTACGTGGCATTTATATTATATGATTACAAATATCATTTAATTTTTTCCTTTAATCTCTTATGATAGGCCAAGAAGTAGTAACCAAGAAATTTCACCTCAAAACAAACCAAAGGAGAGTAAAAGTCAAAACAATTAAATTTACTTGTTTTCATCCGTTTGTATCTTTTAGATATATAATAATTTAAAAACATATCAAAATAGTGATCTAAAGTTTTAGCTTTGCGTCTATAGGTCTTTGTAAATATCACATGTGAGGGAGGGTATTAAATAATTGTAATTTAAATAATTGTAATTTATCTTTTTTTCTTGATTTTAATTTTTGAGATAAATATTTATTTAATAAGAACTCTCTGATAAGTCAGTCAATCAAACCAAAACAAATCATTATTAGGAATGAAATCTCTGCTAAACAATGATTGTTGTTGGCAATAACCTGCTTTTCTAGCAAAGTCAAAAACATATATATTATTTTATTCCAAACAAATTTATTAAAACATTGATAATAAATGGATTTATGAAAAAATAGTATTAGATATAATTTTAAGACGCGTGAGATTTGAGTATTTTTTTTTAACAAATAGTTTTTTATGTGAGTTCATTTTTTAAATAAAGTGCGTAGGGTTAGTGCTTACATATTTTATGACTATAAATATTATTTCTCTTGAGGTATAAATGTTAAAGAAATAATGAGGTATAAATGTTAAAGAAATAATAAAAATATTTAATTAGAGCAGAACAAATTAAAGAGAGTGACGTAGTAATTAGTGTTTTGAAAATGTGGACGATTCAATTCACTTTTTGCTTTATACACCATAAAAATTTTCCATAACTTTATAAATTTGCCTAATTAAAAATATTCAAAAGCAGTGTAAAAAAAAGAAAAAAGAAAAAAAAAGAGTAGTAAATACTGTAGTCTCCAAAAGGCGGCCCCACGATTGCGGTGCTGCTCATGCTGCTTCTTCTTCCCCATGTTTTGTTTGTAATTTCAAATAGACAGACAAATTAGTCCCACCAAATCGTATGGATATGTAAATGGAAAAAAGAAAAGCAAAGAAAATCTGGAGCTTTGTTTTTTTATTGTGTAGTAAATTATGCATTCTCGACTCAAAAAATATTGAGGAATTTACTACTATTGAGAATCTTGCATGCAAAAAAACTTCTTTTTTTTTAAAAAGAAAAATAATCAATTTTTTATCTAATATATTCTCAAATACATGTTAATTGAACTTGGCCTAGCTGTTGATATATGTCGTTTTACTAATGAATAGCATCATGTTGTTTTTCTATAGATAATTAAGTGGTATTAGTCCTGGCTAATGCTAGATAAAGTTTACAAGTCCCGCACACTATTTTTGAAAAAAAATGAAATTTGTTATTAAAATATTTCTTTTATGTGGGTCTCATATTTACCTTTTTTTTTTTTTTAAGAGATTGAGTGTGCGGTACTTAGGGCATCCATATCCGGATGAGTAAATTTTTCCCTAAATTCTAGCTAAAAACAATTCTCTAAAAGTTATTCTAAATTTTACTCATTTTCTAAAACTCATACATCTCATTCCTTACTCTTTCTCTATTCTTTTAAAATAATTTTTCTCTATTATTTTGTTATTGTTATTTTCTCTCACTTCCCTTTATATTCTATTAAAATATAAGTTTAGAATAAAAAAATATAAAGAATGATTTAAGATTGATTCAGTTGCTCTGTAGCAATCCTAAAATCAAATCTTATTTTAGGGAATGGGATGTAGCTCCCATTTTTCCACTTTTCATGTATTGTCCCTAAAATTTGGCTAATAAATGGTTATAGAGAATGGGTTGTTGGTGCTCTTACACATTCTAAAACTGTAAATATAATTTCTCGTTAGTCATAAATCAATTGCCAGAAAGTAATATATCTATAATTTATTGTTTTGGAGTATTAAGATATGATTTGAATAATTAGAATTACCTTTTCTTAACAAATTAAGTTTTTGAGGCAAAAACTTATTTAACATGATATCAGAATAGAAATTCTGAGTTCAAAGAATATTATTAGGTACTCCCAAACTACGAATGACATAGTACTCTAATTCAATTTCTACATATCATGCATGTAATTAAAAATACTCATGTAAGAACAAATCTTTATTGATATTACATGCTATGATAAGTCGAGAGGATCATGTATCTATTTTTTAGAGTATCGAATAATTACTTTGAATTCAAATCTTGACTCTATACTTTATTCCTTATAACACTTTGGTTTCGTAGACCCTCTCGAGCCTCCTCGACAAGCTCCCATGCATGCATCATTTGTCCTTTACGCATGTTCATGATATGCATTAATATCATTCTTTAACATGGGAAGTTATATGATTTACATATGTAGCAATAACAACATAATATATCACATGAATTTTGTACACTTGGTGTATGGACCTAAACATGCATTGTAACCATGATGATCACTTTTTAAAGATTCTATTATTCCAAATGAATGTGTGAATTTAAGATTGCGAGATTCTTTCGCATTGAGTTGGAAAAGATGTTAGTGATTGCTGTCGATGATACTTGATCAGATGTTTGCATTTAGAGCGAGCTCAAGCTCATGGAGTCATGAGCTTCTCTACAAGCTTTCCTTAAAACTCTAATAAAAATTCAAGAAAAAATCGAGCTCGTAATATTGCCGACAATTAATTTTAAGAGTAATGTTATATACAACTATGAATTAAACATATAGAAAAATTCGGGAAGCACTTTTAACATTCCAAATTAAGAATCATTAAAGTGACTTTATTTTTCTTAATAGCATTTGATGAATAGAGGTTCTTTTAAATCTGGTTGGAGACACGATTGAAGTTTCTCAAGAAACTGATCACAGTCACAGGACATGAGCATCAAACTTAGAAACCCTAGACATATATATCTACATATTCATCGTACGGATTTGAATCAAGAACACGTTAATTCCTTCAACACAACATATATAATATATAATATATATATTTATATATATTGCAAGGTTTGTCAAACACCGTGGCGAGATTCCCGGCTGGCCTCCCTCCTCCTCCAGGGCCAACATCCTCTGTTTTCCCTCTCCTGTTTTCCTCTTTGTTTATTCTCAACTAGTACGTTGCAGCTAATCCCGCACATGCATGCCCCTGCCCTGCAACTCTGCAAGCTAGCTTCTGGGTAATCTTGACCTTTTACACTGCATGATCGTCCCCAGCCTATGCTCTTCTGTACTGTATCAAATCATTTGGAATCAACATGTGAATAGAAAAAAGTTTAAATACTAGGTATCGTTTTACCCACAATATTATAACTATGAGGTGTTTACCCCCATTTTATTAGATTTTTCATTTTTAATTTGAACCGTAGCTGACGTATCAGCACGTATGATTATGTGCATAAAATTAAAGTACGGATAGCATCTTTCAAAATTTAATGAGTAATGTTACTATGCTTCATATTTTATACTACTCACTTTGACTATAGACAAATTTAAAATATATATATTTAAAACAAAATGATGTTCGAAAACACAAAAAAAATAAAAATAAAAATAAAACCTTAGATTCCTTCGATCATTTTATGTTTATATTTTTAATTTTTTTAACAAGTCACGTACTACATATTAATAGGACAAAATAAGTGATATAAATTAGGTAGATAATAACATTACTTAGGCTTAGTTTAGGTAGTGAGTATTTTCAAATATTTTTATCTAATTTTTATTATTATTTATTATTATTAAATATTTTTTTATTATTATTTACAAAATTCCTAAGAATACCTCATATGAATTCATTTGAACGAGGAGAGCCACGTACGTGGCTTTGTCGTTTCCCCCACCAACTGCTAAACTGTGTCACCGACGTGTAGAAATTTCAAAGGCAGGAGTAGCATCAGCAGCTAGGAAAAGTAAAAAGGAGGTCAAATTACGATAATCGTGTCTATTTGTTCAATTCCATACAAATCAATATAAAAATATATATAAACAGAAGTGAGCCGAGTAGCATTTTCGTGCTCTGTTTTTAGCACGTAAACTGCAACTTTGTCCATTGTATGTAATCACGTGGGCCACTGTGGGGACATGAGGCTCCATCCTCTCATGCCCTCTCCCCCATATGCCCATAATAGCCGTCAATTCTTTTGCTCATAAGTCATATCCTAGAGAGAGAGAAAGAGAGAGAGCCTGCTTGCTTGTTTTGTCAACAAAATTGCAGCAAGCAAGCAAGCTAGCCAGCCAGCCAGCTAAGGAGGTTTCCTTTTAATATAAGTAGAGCTTGTGTTTTGAGCTGTGGAGTTGAAGTAAAGGCCATTTTTTTGATAGCTTTTATATATGCATGTGGGTCTTCGATCTCTGCAGGAAATGTCTTTTTCTGGCAGCAGGAGAGTCTTGTTTTCTACTACTCTGCTGGCGCTGTTGATTATCTCGGTGTTGCAGATTTGGGTCTGGTGCGAATACTCATGCCAAGCCGGGGCAATTCGGATTCTCCCAGGAAATGGAATAGCAAAGGTCATGAAGGTGGGCAGCCATGGCGGCGGAATGGTTAAGAAGAGCAGCAAGGAGGATCTGGTTCGAAAGCATTTCAATGGCAACCGGTTCGAGGAGAACAAACGTAAAGTACCCAGTTGCCCAGATCCTCTTCACAACTAGCAGAATTTATATTTATTTTTCGTTTCAATTTGTGATGAAGCTGATCCAAAATACCCTCGTTTTTCTCATCATTTTTTTTTTTTTTGGTCTGGTATTTTGATGGTAATTATTCCTAGTTCATGGGGGAAAACCGGGTGTATTTTGGAATTTTAATCTCTTTCTTTCCAATGGAAGATCCAAGAAAATGGACGTTTGATTATGATCATGATGTGTACAGCTTCAGAAAGTTTTATTTTACAGTCACTAAAATGGCCATTTCAATGGCAATTTCTATTTCTAGAATCTCTGTTTGTCCTTTGATGAGAAACTTTTTTGGGGTTTGCTTTGCTCTCGAGAACACATGGAGATTGGCAGAAAAGAAAATCAGGAGCCAGATCAGATTCATATCTTTTCATGACTGCAGTAATATACGTACAAATACTTTTCCTCCATCACCCAATTGTTGTTGCTGTCTTTGACAATTATTGTTTACCAGCCTATAAATGAAAAGTTCGATATTCTTGATGAAATCTAGCTATAGGTTGCTTGTAATTAGTAATGAATATTCTGAATTTATTCTATGTTCATTCTCAAATTCACACTTTTGGTATCTCTTTTAAGTGCTTGAGTTTGATGCACTTGGTGAAGAGTAATACTAATATTCATTTTACATTTTGCCATCTTCAATTAAGTACGCATGTTACAAGTATTTTCATAGAGTAATATTAGATAGAAAAAAAATCTACACAACCTCCACACACCATATTTTTTTTAATTTTTTAATTTTTTTTATCAAATATTTGATATATGAATAATGAATAGAAAAATTGAATTAGTTTAAAAAGAATAAACTCAAAAAAAAAATGTAAAAAAATGTGGTGTGTGGAGGTTGGGGAGCTAGTTGTGTAGCATTGCTCATTATTATAATATAATTTTTATTTTGAGATTTGAAAAAATTGAATTGATTATTATATTTTGTGTGAAAGTTTGAAAAAATTATAATGATTATATGAGATGAGATGTGACAGTTTGATTTTATATAACCAAACCAAACCTTAAGGTGTGCAAGTCCCACACACTTTATTTGAAAAAAAAAAAGTGGGTTCCACCACAAAAAAAAGTTATATATATATTTTTAATGTGGGTGCCAGATTTATCTATTTTTTAAAGAAAATGTGCGGAATTTACTTATCCTAAGACAAATATTATTTTTTTATTTTCATATGTTTACCACTTAAATAAACAACTACTTAAAATATACCAATTAAATAAGTAGGTGTAATTAGAAATAACATAATTTAAGATGATAAAAAGCATGGATAAATTCAGTTTGATTACACATGTTATTCAGCTACTTTGCAAAGGATTAATATCTCTTTAAAATCTAACAAAACTAATAGAAAACAGCCCACATGCACAATACAGTAAGTGAGTAACACTGCCTTCGTATGGTGGACTTAAATAGTAAGTTGTGTTTAACCAAAAATATAAATATATAGTAAAGTTGCGTTGACTCATCATAATAACAGATCTTGTATTAAGAATATGCACCAACTAGCTAAAGTTTGTACATATTTTATTATTAGATTAGACAACACTCAAACACATGGAGCCTATCTTTCTTAACACACAACTCAAAACAAAATATGGTATACAAAAAGTTTTGAGGTTAACATTGTTGTTTCTAGCGAGGAATAGATGACTTTTAGGGTTCGGATAGTATGGTTGTTTCTGGTGAGGAATCAATGACTTTCTGGCCTAGTTTGGGTACTGAAAATGGTATTTTCAGAATATCTTATTACTATTCATTATTTTATTATTACTTTTCACATATTTTTCACTACTATTCAATATTTTATCGTTACTTTTTCACTATTATTCACAGAATACCTGAGACTGCCTCACTACCCAAACGCAATCTCTGACTCGTGAAAGTCATCTCGGGTTATACTGAAAAATACGAAGAATTCATTTATTTTTATTTCAATTTTTTTTTTAAATTTTCTTATTTGTCCATGATTTGCCATTGTTGTTGTAATAGGATTGTTGTTGGGATAATGCAACATCTCTACTTTTGCCATTATTAAAAAAAATATGATTTGCTTAAGGGAAAAAAAGGGGAATCTAAGAAAGTCAGACACATGAATAGTTTTCGATTTAGGATTAGAAAAAGGCTGAAGTACTACTAGAGACATGAATGTTAGATGGACTTTAGTCTTTGTACATTTTAGCAATCTTGTAAACTTTACAGGAAAGATATATTTAATTGCATTCTCTAGCTAGCAACCCCTTTTTGTCTCTTTATGGGGGAAAAAAGGTGAAAACAAAACAGCATTGAGTGGAGACAGGAAAAAAAAAAAAAGAAGGGGCGGGGGTTTGAATTCATGGAGAGCTTGGTTTAGCAGTAGGGTAAGTGTTTGATATTTTTCCCTTTTTTTTTTTTTTTAGGTGTTTTGTTGTTTGTAGTCTTGGAGTCTCGAATTGTGGGTGTTTATATGAACTGAGGAACAAATGCAGCGAAACCGATGGGAGAAAACGCCACGTATTCTGCGGCGACGAAGATGTTTGCAGAAGCTCTGCCAGTGATTTTGTAGCCCCGGTTGTGGTTGTTTGTCTGCAAGTGTTTTGGATTGGAATCAAATTGACTCCCTTCCCCACCGTTTACCTTTGTGAAAACTCCAAAATATTGAAAAATATTCTAAATTTTATATTATCTAAGGAAAATACTAGAATGACTTCTAAATGTGCTCACTCATATATTTTATTTTATTTTTATTTTTTCTTAATAGTTAATAAAGTGAATATTAATGAAATTATATATTTTTTAATTTTTTGTAATCATTAAGGATGTTTAAAAAATGCTTAAAAAAGAAAAAAATTGTTTATATTGATGTGCATATTTGGGGTGCTCATTTGGCGTGCACCCTAGCATTGTCCTATTCTCAATCATATTTATTGACGAGATACATTTTAAATTGATTCTTCTATCAACTAATTAAATGGTAATCATGTAAGATGTGCCACATCATTGAGCATTACTATGGATGGTGTTAGGTTTGTGGAGCGTGATTTTATTGGTGTGTCGGCACGGTTTGATGACCCGACCCAACCCGACTCGAGAATAATGCGTTATGGTTTTTTGGAGGAATTTCAAGGAGGTTTGGCACTATTTGCAATCGAAAAAATGTCAGGAGAAAGTTCGCTCGACAGGTCGTTTGAGCGAAACTCGAACAAAGAGTTCACTCGAGGTGCGCTTGACACTCTGTTCTAGTGAATAATACAGAAGAGTAAAAATCAAGATTTTCACTGTGTGACACTATAAATATGTACTTAATAAATAATTTAGTACTCCCTGAGTGTTTTGAACAGTGAGATTTCGTCTTAAAATATATTTTGTAATTCTTTAATATAATAAAATCCTCTGCAGCTCTATGGATGTATGCACGTTATTGAACCGAATTAATTTTATGTTGTGTGATTGATTTGCTTGTTTACTTTCACCTGTTTGTCATCATCGCTATGTTTTTCACAACAAATCGATGGTAGTGTCTATGATGAAAGCCAAATATTACTCTATTTGTTGGAAGATATAGTTCTTTATGATTGATTCTATCTTTCTTAGTTATATTAATTGATATAACATATTTTAAGTTAATTTTCATTTGCATACTTACATACTTTGACGTAAAAATGAGCTTATTCTACACCAAATCAAATGATACATCTAAGATGAAGAGTAGCATTACTTGAAAATATTACCATTCCCCTTCCTTCTTCCTCTCTTATCTTTCTTTGGATGGTTAGATGGTTGTTGCCTAGATATAATTTAAATAGGTAAATGTAATACTTCTTATCAGCTTAAATTTATTTAACATGACATCATAACAAAAAATCTTAATTCGAATCTTGAATCTATATAAACGGTAATTTAATGGGAGTAAGCACGTGAAGCTATAATTTTAATTAAGAAAATTATTTATATAGTTTTAATGTATGCAAATTTCGTCCTCTTTTATTGAAAATAAATAAATAAATTTAAGATCGACAAAAAAAAATTATTTTTTAATTTTAAATACTCTTTATATAGTTACTCGTTCAGCCACATTGATCTGTAAGTTACATAGAATGGAAAAAGGACAAGGATTCCTTTCATCTTTGTCTATTTTGCATTGCTGGCTATATCTTTCTATTTATAAATGAGGCACGTGGGTTGGTGGGCTGGGCTGGGCCAGGCTGTGGTACAAACATCGGATTGCCTTCCAATGTGGAAGGTCTGCAGTGGAGTTGTAGGCAGGCATACTTATCAAAACAGCTGTACTAATTAATGTCTAGACTTCTTTAATTAATTTTTGAAAAAACGTAGTTGGATTTTGAGTACCATGGTCGTGCTTCTCCTTGACAGAATGATTGGGATACACAGAGTTCACAGGACATAAGTCAAAAAGAATTTATTATGCATTTAATGAAATAATGTTATATATAGTTTTGAAAGTATCATCGATTTTGCAGTTAGAGCATTAGCATCGGTCTTTTGAAAATGGAGGATTCTTTGAAATTTAAATGGTTTGTGATTAAAAACGCTGCATTAGATTTGGTAAACAATTAAAACTTTAACTTTGAGTAACAGTGTATTTACTTTTATCTTCATATTTAAAGACATATTGTTCATGATCTATTCTTATTATTTTATTACAAAATCACTTCCTCCAACTTTCCGATTAAGCTACCACTATTTAAGTATTAATCATGATTAATTAGGTTGAGAAAAAAATAATATTATATTATTATTTTGACTACTCTAATTACTAATTTAATGTGAAATTATGATTATGAAGATTTTAGATTTATGAAAAAAATATATTTTTCATCAGATTTTAAAAATAGCTTTAATGAAGCCAATATTAATACTCTTAGGTAGTTTGGGCAAACCCCCCTTCAGTTTCTGATGGAAGAAGGCTCCCAAACGTAATTGATCATATTTTTATTTGATTTTTCATTAACTCTCTCTTTCCTTCTCAACACTTATCTTTTATTGTCATCCTGTTATTTGGTTGATTTTTTTTTTAATTTTTTTATTTATTGAATCTCATAATTTATCGAAGCCTAGTTATCGAAAAGGTACTTGTTGGGTCTAAACTATAAAGAATTAAGCCCAAGGATAACTCCAAAAATCAAGCCCAAATATAAGGCACTCAACGTAAAATACTCAATCACGGAAGAAAAATGCTACTCACAATCGCCCTTTGGGGAACCTGCAGCATCGTGTCTGATGTGGCATATATACAACGTCGTCGTTTGCATTTTCCTTGAATACAGAAGGGGTCGGTTGAACTCCTTCCCATTTTGCCCATCCCTACGAAAACTGCTTTCACCGTCTTCATTTCTTTCTCTTCTACATC
The DNA here is from genome assembly GCA_003123785.1 of Pterocarya stenoptera. NCBI lineage: Eukaryota > Viridiplantae > Streptophyta > Magnoliopsida > Fagales > Juglandaceae > Pterocarya > Pterocarya stenoptera. The sequence goes on from QEOT01009523.1 coordinate 202,613, forward strand.
CACGAAGCCCCATCGTCCTCCATGAAGTCGCCGCCCCACGAAGCCGTAGCCCGCCACAGCCCAGTCTTCATCTTCTCCACAGTCACTCTTCGCGGAACCAACGAACTACCCACGAAACCATGGTTCTGCGAAGTCACTGTCTTCGTCTTCTCTTCGTCTTCTCCACGAAGCCACAGAGCCATGGTTTTGCGAAGTCACCCACTTGCGATTCTCCCCATTTCTTCCAATCATTTCAGACTTATTTCATTCTCCAGAACCCACAAAGAGGACAACAACTCATACCCAAAAATTAGAGAAGAAATTAGCAAATGGAAGAAAAAAAGAGGAATAAAAATCTAGAAAAATTCATGGCGTTTTCGGCATCAAGTGGATCCCTCAAGTGGTTGAGGTACGACGTTTCTCCCCATTTCCCGTCACTTATGAGGCCATTCGAAGGAACTTTCAGATATAGCAACAAATAATAGTCAAAATTCAACGCCATATTCTCTGTAATTAACTAGTATAATTAACTAGTAAATAATGGCAGGCTAAGCACTGTGACGACGCCGAGAGAGAGAGCTGGCACCGTGGCTGGCTGGCTGTGGCCCACAAAAATCCTCTATTTTTCAGGGGCTAAAACAGGGGCTCACCGGGTGCTTGGTTCACAATTTGCTGGGTTCACATCCAGCGGTGAGGATGCGGCCTGGAGGTGGGACTGGTTGAGCTGCTGTGCATGGGGTTCCATGGGCTGCAGCTTAAAGCTTGCCGATGGTGACAACCTGGAGGTGTAGCATGCATGCCGCGGACGTGGGCCTATGGTTTGCGTGTTTTACTTGAGGATTGGCTTCGGCAAGGTGGTGCAGGTTGTACGTGTGGAGGATGTGCAGCATGGAATGGTGCTGCATGAGCTGGGCAGTGGCGAGACTGCTGGTCTACGGAGGAGTGGTGGTGCTGCGTTGAAACTCACTTTCTTTGGACTTGCAGGATGCACGGCAAAGAAAAATGAAGACGGTGAAAAGGATAGTTTTCGTAGGGATGGGCAAAATGGGAAGGAGGGCAACTGACCATTCTGTTTTTGAGGAAAATGCAAACAACGACGTTGCACATATGCCACATCAGCCACTATGCCACAGGTTCCCCAAAGGGCAGTTGTTTGTAGAAGGATTGATCACGAAAAGAGATGATGGAAAATGTGAGAAAAGCACGTGCAGGATACGTGGGACGCACACTGTGCACGTAAGGAACCCACTGTGCATGCGTGACAGGTGCACACCGCCGTGCACCCAGTGGCTCAGTTTGGTGGGCATGAGGGCCAGCCACCACCTCTACCGGGCCCAGGTCAAGGCCAGTCGCCAGCCAGACAACCTGACAGAGCCAAGGAGAGTTTTCCTGCCGGGCTGCCCTTGAAAACCACAGAAGCAAGCTGGAAGGGCCAAGTCCAGGCATCTGTGAGCTAGCAAGCCACCACTAGTCGCCACTTGACCAATCGGCACTTTTTGCCACTGGCAAGGAAGTCTTCGACCTCAGAAGCTGATCCCACCGGCCCCTGCTGCCAGTCACTCATTGCCAGGCAGGAATTTGCACCTCCTGTGACGATCATGAGTGGATAAAGGCTGCCGACGACCACCACCTAACCCACCAGCATCTACTAACGCCAGTGTGGTAGTTCCCAACCAAGGAGGCCTTTGCTCGACATTGTTTCTCGCCAGCATCACATTTATTCGCCACCAAAGTTCCTCGCCTGTGACCGAACAGGGTTGACTGTAGTGTCAAATTGCTTCATCGAAGGTTTCTATCGCCGTTGTGACGATTCTCGGTCTGGAAGCCACCCCGAACTCAATCTCCTCTTGCGCACGAGAACGTTGCATGCCACAGTGCACCTAGAAGGCTCACATGGCAAGCATATATGATACTTACCATCCCTGTATATGCACGATGTGGGCCTGGCCGTCCGACAGCCTCATCGGACTGCCAGACGAAGACTGCAGCGGTTTTCCTACTGTTTCCTCACCGCCCAAAGCCCCAGCAGCTGGTGGGAAAGGAACCCACCCACCAACCACAAGTTGGTAAGGCCACTAGCGGCCACACTGGCGCTCAAGTGTTTATGGTCGTGTTGGATGGATGAATCAAGGGCTACCTCAAGGAACCACCAAGATCCGAACGGTTGGAAACAAATTAAGAAAACAATCCCAAGAACTCCTAAAATAAAGGAAACAAATTAATTAAATAACAAATTGATAAACTTCTTAATTTGAAGAAGCACAACTAGGGCATCATCCTCCATATCTTTCAATCCCCTATAATCAAGGGATTTGCATCATCCCCTTAATTCAAGGCATTTGCCAACAATTGGATCAACCTTTAGGTGGTAATCGGTTGGTCCTGCATGGGCTTGCTTTGTGCGCCCAAAGCCTCACCCTCCAAGCCATGCAAGCACCCCAAAGCCACCCTCCTCGTCTCGGCACGCCTAGCCCTCCTAGTGGCATTGCGGATAGCCATTCTTGCATCTCCATCACGTTGTCTATTGCCAAGGTGATGCTCCCCCATCCAACCGACATACGCTAAGTTTAGGTTTTAACTAGTCCCCGTCCAACGAGTTCATCGCTAATGGCGAGCAACATGGCCCATTTTTGGCACACGCCCGTTGTGATTTTCCTGGTGGGCAACAACACAAGATGGGCAACATTCCATGGCAAGCAGCGACACACGGCGGTCAACGTTCCATGGCAAGCAGCGACACTTGGCGGGCAACGTTCCATGGCGAGCGTGACACATGACAAGCAACATTTCATGGCGAGCAACAACACACGATGTGCAAGTGCAACATTCCATGGCCAGCAGCGACACACGATGGGCAACAGTTCCATGGTGTGCTACGAGCCAATGACAAGCAAGTCTTTGACTGCCACGATGAAGCATATGATTGAGACCAAGTAGAGGATGCCGAAGGAACCTTTTCGGCCAGTATCATGGCAGCAGGCACACCAAGTCACAAGTAAGAGGCTCGCTAGGTGGCTGAGAATGGGGGCTCCCCATTAGTGGGCGCCAGTTGGCTAGTCCTTCCTCACATACGAGCATGGAGCTTGCCCACAACCAAATGAAGTCACCAATGGTTGCAGACTATCTAGAGTGGGGACAATAACCTATATATAATACGCGAATTTCAATTTTGCCCATCATAAAATAATAGAATTACATGGGTCTTAAATGGGTCTCTACACATGAATTGAGCCCATACCACTTTAATGATCATGATCTGACCAAAAGCATGTGCTTTTGTCAATGGTTGGTTATGTCACTTTATTGATCACACTTATTAGGCTTTACAGACATTAGCTAAGCTTTATATTTGTCAATTATACAACATATGATGTATGATCTATGTAGGTCTATTAATTTGAAATATTTCTAACAATTTTACCTAAAGAAGAAATAGTTTTGTTGCAAATTTGAATTAGCTAAGCGTTACTTATAAAGTATAGCCATATATGAAATAGACAAAAGTACTATACTGACATAGATTCATGTAATACGTTAGATCTATTTTACAACAAAAATAATTCTAAAATCTGCTAAAAATATATATGCTAACTTTAAAAATAGATTCTACATAGTTGTAGTAAATATTTCTGAAGTGAGAACTATATGCAGATTTTGCCTACATGGCACAATTTTTTCCTTTTTTAGTGGTGAAATATAGGCTACATGACACAAATTAATTTACACAAAGATTGATGCTAGTATGCCTTCTAAATATGCCACCAAATATTGCCCTAGTGAATTCTGTTTTTTTTTTTTTTTTTTTTTTTTTTTTTTTTTTTTTT
>QEOT01009523.1:214138-286258 GCA_003123785.1 Pterocarya stenoptera
CCCCCCCCCCCCCCCCCCGCGGCCCGGCCCGCCCCCGCCCCCCAAATGGCATACAAGCAATGGAAAGCCAGAGTACAAAAAACGAAGGAGTGAGACCCCTAGGAGACGAGAATCACCAAGAAGAGAAATGAGGTCGTATGAACCTCAAGACCAAAGACCAAAAATAGACAAAAATCGAGGAAACCCACCCTTAGGTGAGATACATACGATTGCTGGCGGGTATGCTAGAGGTGGCCCAACCTTCTTAGGAAGAAAAGTATACGCAAGATGGGCGAGATATGAAGAAATCTACAACGAAGAAAGACCTGTCAAGCAACCTGAAGTACATGTATCCTCTACAATATCTTTTAGCGACGAGAACTATCAAGGAGTTGTATATCCCCATGAAGATGCCTTAGTGGTAACGATGCTAGTAGCGAATTTCACCGTGAGGAGAATAATGATCGATAATGGAAGTTCGGTGGACATCCTATTCTGGGATGTCTTCAGCAAAATGGAAATTGATGCAGATTGATTAAAACCAACACGAACTACATTAAATGGGTTTACTAGAGATGCGTTACAGCCTATGGGATCTATTGCATTGCCAATATCTATGGACACAGACCCCCATGTTGCCATTACTATGATTGAGTTTTTAGTAGTAAGAACTCGATCAGCATATAATGCAATCATTGGGCGACCTACACTGAATGCCTTAAAGGAAATTATCTCGACATATAATCTAAAATTTAATTTCTTGACGAGAGCTGGAATAGGTGAGGTACGCGGAGAACAAGTCTTGGCCAGAGAGTGTTGCGTGCAAGAACTCAAGCAAGGGCAAAGAGAGGTGAGTGTTGTGGATACTGAGGAGGGGGCAGGTGTGATCTTCCCATCGCCGCCCCAAGTATTGATGACTGAATTGGAGACTTGAGATGAAGGCGCTTTAAAGCAAAGGAAAGTAGATGAACCCCAGGAGTTGGTCACTCTTAAACCGGGTCGCCCCAAGAGCCATGTGACGATAGGAACCAAGCTAATAAAAAAAGGAAAGGGAGCAATTGATAGGATTCCTTCTAGACCATAAAGATGTGTTTGCATGGAGTCATAAGGAGATGCCCGAGATAGGCGCGGAGATCATCAAACACAAATTAAGCATAGACCCGAAGGTGTGCCCAGTAAAGCAAAAGAAGAGAAAGTTTAGCACTGATAAATACGAAGCAATCGCGGAGGAGGTGGATCGGTTATTGCCAGTAGGATTCATTAGAGAAGCACAGTATCTGGAATGGTTGTCCAACGTGGTACTGGTGAAAAAGTCCAACGGGAAATGACGAATGTGCGTAGATTTCAAGGATCTAAACAAGGCTTGCCCGAAGGATAGTTTTTCACTCCCGAGAATAGACCTGATAGTAGATGCAACAGAAAGGCATAAAATGCTAAGTTTTATGGACGCTTATTCAGGTTACAACCATATCAGATGAATAAAACTGATCAAGAAAAGATAGCTTTCATAATGGACCGAGGGCTATATTGTTATAAGGTGATGCCCTTCGGTTTGAAAAATGCTGGGGCAACTTATCAGAGGTTAGTAAACAAAATGTTCAAGAACCAGATTGGAAGAAACATGGAAGTATATGTCGATGATTTGCTGGTAAAAAGCATGGAGTTTGCCCAACATGTAGAGGAGCTCAGGGAAGCCTTCCAAGTATTGCAATGATATTGGATGAAACCAAATGTGCATTCGGGGTGCAATCGGGGAAATTCCTCAGATTTATGGTGTTGGACCGAGGAATCGAAGCAAGTCTTGTAAAACTCAAGGCAATAATAGAGATGAAATCACCCACGAATCTAAACAAAGTGCAGAAGCTAGTGGGAAGGATAGCAGCCCTTAACAGGTTTGTATTCCTGATCAATAGATAAATGTCTTCCCTTCTTTTAGATGGTTAAGAAAGCACAAGATTGGGATGCCAGCTGCGATGAGGCATTTATACAGCTGAAGGAATATTTGGCTAACCCGCCATTTCTCAGCCACACCAAGCAAGGGGAGCCATTGTCGTTGTACCTAGTAGTGACCCAAGACGCTGTATCAACATCATTGGTACAAGAAGAGGGGAAGGAATAGAAGTCAATGTATTATGTCAGTAGGGCCCTGAGAGGAGATGAGGCCAAGTATCCAAAGGTTTGACTTAGTTCCCTTTGCCGTGGTGGTAGCAGCAAGGAATTACGACCTTATTTCCAAGCCCATCCGATAAAGGTAATTACCTTGTCACTTTTACAGAAAGTATTATCAAATCCAGACACCTTGGGATGACTGGTCAAGTGGTCTATCGAGCTAAGTGAGTACAATATCTGTTACATGCTTAAAAGCACTGTTAAAGGGCAGATCCTGGCCGACTTTGCGGCATAATTTTCAAATTTTCAAGAGGAAATCCCTAAATCCCCTGAAAAGAAGCCATGGAAAATGTATGTGGATGGGTCATCCTGCCGAGCAGGGGGGAGTTGGTGTATATGTGGCGACAAGTGAAGAAAAAGAGTCGTACCTTGCTGTACGATTAGATTTCAAAGTTACAAACAACGAGACCGAATACAAAGCAGTGCTTGTCGGCTTAGCAATAACAAAAGGGTTAGGAGGGGAGGAGATTGAAATAAAAGCTGATTCACAGGTAGTAGTCCGGCAAATCACAGGAGAATATTTGGCATGAGGAGTCAAGCTAATGAAATATCTCCATTAGGGTCAAGAACAATACAGGACCCTCTAGTACTTTCGAATAGAGAAAATACCTCAAGGAGATAAGGAGGAAGCAAAATACATGATGAGAGAAGTACACGAGGGGATATACGAGAATCATTCGGGAGGACGGTCACTCGCTGCAAAGATTATAAGGGCAGGATATTATTGGCCAAACGTGTTCAAAGATGCAAAGGAGTTTGTAAAAAAGAGTGTGCATTGCTAGATTCATGCACTAGTGCCTAACACACCTCCTGAGGAGTTGAGATCCATAATTTCACAATGGTCCTTCGCCCAATGGGGGTAAACCTAGTAGGCCCTATGCCCACCAGCGAAGGAGGAACCAAGTTCATCATTGTAGTCGCCAACTACTTTACAAAGTGGGCGGAGGTTGAAGCGATGGTGACAATAACGGCCCAAAGCGTGACAAAGTTTCTGTGGAAGGCTATAGTTTACAAATTCGGGATACCTCAGTGTATCATTTCTGATAACAGAAGACAGTTCGATTCTGAACACTATAGCCAATGGTGTGCGGAGTTAGGAATCAAAGTCAAATACTCTTCCCCAGGCCACCCTCAGGTGAACGGGTAGGTTGAAGCAACCAACTAAACCATTGTCGAGATATTGAAAAAATAGATTGGTGACAGAAAGGGGTTATAGGCAGACAAGCTCCCGAAAATCTTATGGGCTTCCAGGACAACACGAAAACCTCAACAGGTGGAACACCTTTCGCCCTGGCATATGGAAGTGAGGCAATGGTACCATTAGAGGTGGGTTTACCAAGCTACAGAAGAGAAAGTTTCACCCCAGATACAAATACGGCAAGGTTAGAAGAAAACCTAAATTTGTTGGAAGAAATAAGGACGAATGCAGAGGCTAAAGTTGCAGCTTCTTAAAAAAAGGCAGAACAATGTTTCAACAAAAGAGTGAGGCCCACATCTTTCAAAATTGGCAATATGGTATTAAAGGAAACCGGTGTCACCACAGGAGTAGAAGGAAAATTGGGCCCACGATAGGAGGGCCCTTATGTGGTGGTGGCACGTCACAGACTGGGAGCTTACCATCTCCAGGATGCCAAAGGGCGCGAACTACCACTCCCATGGAATACAGAACACCTATGGAAATACTACGTCCAAGGAAAAGATATGTAAATTTTCCAATTTGTTAATTCATTGATTTACTTGTTGATTTCTTTTCCAATAATAAATGTCTGCACATGTTTCCTTCTTTGTCCTTAAGTTTTGTAACAACTTCAATTAACGTGGTTGAGAGACTCTCCCATCGTTTCTAATAATTAAAGGTAAAATGATCGAGTGATCTTCTGTTAACACTTTCTCGCCAAAAGGTGACGTGGTCGAGGGACTCTCCCACTAGCCTAGTACTTAAAGGTAAAACGATCGAGGGATCTCTCATTAACACCTTCTCGCCAAAGGGGACATGGTCGAGGGACTCTCCCACTGGCCTAGTTATTTTCTTCCTACACCAAGACTATGGCAGCTGAAAGTTAAGGTGCAAATAGATTTCCTTTTTTAAAAAATAACTAGTGAACAACAAAAACTACATAATATCCAAAAACAAAGTTCCATTAAGTACACAACATCAAAAAAGTTTTTACTCATCCCCTTATGGGTTACAAAACATTGAGAATATACCCCACTAGCTCAGATGGATTTCCAATCCAAAGTATGCAAGTTTGTCTCTGGTTCGTGAAGGAAAAGCTCACGCAGTTGCTTGATACCGAGTTTAAAGCCTATACCCCAAGCTTGCAACCGAACTTTGGGAGGAGCTGCCAATTGAGGAAGAACCCGATTAAGGTCATGTTGAGACTTTTCCAAAGAAAGTTTCAGCTCAGACACATTCTTCTCTAAGATAGAAAATTTCATTTCGGTAGACTCAACAACTGCACTAAGTTGAAGATACTCATACCACTATTTTTGAGATGCTTCTTCACCTTAGTCAAAGTCTTCTCAGCCTCAACTTTCATGCCTTCCGCTACACTTAACTTTATGGTTAGTTCTCGCCGCTCATCTTCGAAGGAGACCAGGCTAGAGGCGTAGTCAGACTTGGCCACCTTTACCTCTTCAAGCTCCACCATTGCCCGATCATAGCTGGCAACCAAGTCATCTTGCTCTTTCAAAGCGAGCTCCACCTGAGCGACCAGTTCATCTCGTTCTTTGTTAAAGGCCTCCACCTGGAAGGCCAAGTCATCTTGCTCCCGCATGGCCACTTCTGCTTGACGAAGGCGAGCAACCAAATCATCTCATTCCTGCTCAGTCATCTTCGCCCGGTTTAGGCAAATAGCAAGATCATCTCACTCCCTCCCAAGTATAGTCACTTCTTGACGATAGTGATTGGCGTCCGTAGCAAAACTTGCCAACTCTTCCCGAAGTGAATCAACTTGTGCATGGAAAGCAGCCAATTCGTCATCAGTCGTGCAGGAACGAGTTTCTAGTTGGGTCAACTCATTGGCCATTTGATCCTTTTCCTCCTCTAGACACAAACTATCTTCTACCAAGTCGGCAGCAAGGCGATCGACCCCCTATAAAAAATCTTTTCATAACTGATGAGAAAAGTATGTAGAAAGGAAAAATGGGTACAAAAAAGATTATTGGTGCAAAAATATTTTAGAGATGTTGAATGACGGCGTTGAAAGCCTCTTCACGACAAGCATGTGAGGACGGTGAAGAGCCTGACAGATGAGGACTAGAAGATCCTCTCGGATTGAAGGCTTGAAAAGGGGTGTTAGCACAAGTCCCCGAGGAGAAGCTCCCTCGACCTGTCCAAGAAGAATGATAGAAGGAATGCCAACAGGTGCATCAACATGAGGACTCGAACACACTTCAGTTTCATCCCGATGAGGTGGTGCTTGATTAAATTAAAGGTCCTCCTCAGGAACAATCAGGGATGGCTCGCCCTCTCCCCTAGGAGAAATACTAAAGAGAGGAGAAGGGATAGAAACCTTGCTCCCACTAGCAAGAGAAAGTGTTGGGACACAAAAGGCAAGTCAGGAGTAACTCCACCAGAAATTGTCGAAGCAAGAGGTGAACCAGAGACTACTGCTCTTTCCTCGAGATGTCCCTCCTTGACATGTTCCACCCATGGGGATTCCACAGGAACATCAAGGGACCGAGCAGTGGTAGGTGGGGACAAAGGCAATGTAAGTAGAGAAGCCTCGAATAATTAGAAGTCTGCTTGAGTAGATGGAGGCACCATAAGCAAGTTAGGATTCGAAAGGACGATGCCATCCTCCCCCAAAGGGATGTCATCACCTTTCTTCTACAAATCATCCGCCGATGTGGTTAAAGGTTGAGCAACAACCTCAACAACAACCTCCGCCGCAATTATGGCCTCAATGTCTTCTTCGGCTATAGCCGTCACATCATCTAAGGAAAGAGTTGGTGGCACCACAAAAGTAGTCAATTTACTTGGTTTCTCCCAAGGAGCAGCCAACTTGGTGCACCCACTCACCTAGGATGTCGTTTCACTCGGTTTCACCCAAGGAGGAGCCAATTTAATACCTCCACTTGCTTGGGGCACCGTTTTGCTTGCTTGCTCCCGAAGAGGAGCCAACTTAATACCTCCACTCGACACAGGAGGAGGCAAGGAGTCACGCTTTGATGAGATGTACTCATCTGAACGAGGCAAAATACGAGCCCTTTTAAGTTTTCTCTTCTTTTGCCCATTTGCACCAGGGCGGCTTTTCCTCTTCAAATCACCCACCGGAGGGGGGGGCACCCAAAAACTCACGTCCTGATATATGGGCCCGACTGGGAACCATCAGAAACTTCTCAATATTGCTAAGGGTCAAAAGCACATCCAAAAAGCATAAATTGGAATGAGCCTGGGCCAAAGCATCTACAAACTTCACATGGGCCTTCTCACGTGGGGAAAGAAGAACCTCAAAGTCATCCCCATCACGAACATGAGACCAACAAGCCCTAATATGAAATTCCTGAGTAGAAGCTTCATGAGCGGGGAATCCCCAACCCGAGCTAGAGAGTAAGAAAAATTTGTTCCCTCATTCTTTTGCATGAGAATACTTGCGCTCTAATTCAACCAGTTTACTACGGGATCTAAAACTACAGAGGTTCCCCTCCAAATGCCTAAACCCATGTAGGGACAAAAATTCACGGGCTATTAGATTAGGGTACTCATCGCTCACGGGTTCCAGTACCCTTCGCCACAAAACACAACAAACCATCAAAATTCTCCAGGCATCGGGCACCAATTAAGCAGGGGAGAGCCCTAGGACGTCTAACACATCGCGGACTGGTCGCACGAAGGGCAATCGAAGCCCCATAGTAAACATGGAAAAATAAAGGGCAACAAAAACGGCCATACCTTCCGCATCAATAGCTTTTTGGTTTGGAGTGGGTACCCTCAAACCAACAGAATCGGGAATATTAAAGTTAATTTGAGCATTCTCCTGTTTGTGAAAAGAAATAGTTGAAGACCATCAAGAACCCACAAATATAGACGCTGAAGGAGCAATGGCAACTCAAGGAAAGGAGGCGTGGGGTGGTGAAGGGCCACGAGCAGAAACCACAGCCCCTTTAGAAGAAGAAGAAGCCATGAACGAAGGATAGAAGTCACGAGAGAAAAAGGGGGAAGATTGCCCAGAACTGTAAGCAAGAAACATGAAAGGCAAAGAAGTTCAAAAGAGGAGGGAAAATAAGACCCCAAGGAGCATTCAATAGTAGTTAAGGTGAGTTAACGGTTGATGTACGAAGGAAGTAGAGGCAAAGCGGCACCCTGACACACGCCTCGAAAAATGAAATGGTGCACAAATTCAACTCCCATCACGCCATGTGCAATGAGACTTCATGGGGTAACTAGAGAGGACATCCCAACCGGTTAGCCCCAACTGGGCCTGAACCTTTGCTTATGCCTAAAGCTTGCCCCATTACTGAAAAGCCTAGTCAATACTGAAAGGGTCCAGCCCATTGCCAATACCAACTGGGTAACCACCCAGCGGCAGTAGAAGATAAGAATAATTATCATTTGAATTCACTAAGGTATGAACCCTCATATCCAGATTTAAATTTGAAAAATGGATAACCATTATCGCCTTAAGAACGAGGACGGTTCAGAAAGCTCTATGTAAGGGGAGAACCCAGGTACATGAAAGGGATCAGATTCTTGAGAATTATATTATTATTTTCAGTGACTGACTTAGGCATCGAAGGCGTTCCATCGAACCCCCAAGCCGTCTACTCTTTGGTTGCAGGTGACTATGAGCTGGTGGTGGTGAAACATGTCCTAAATAGTTGTTTCAGAGGAAGTTAAAAAAATAATAATTATAATACGACAGGACCCTCCATCACCACGCAAGTTAAAGAGAAACCCATTAAAGAGCGTAGGGATAAGGAAGTATCTTTGTCAGCTTTAAGTGGTGGGGGACAATGGTGATTATTAAGAGCACAAGATCTTTAAAAATGAGCCACCGTCATCTAATCCATTTTCTTTTCATCTTTTGGATAATTGCTCCATCTTCTAACTTTGTAACACAAGCAAAGTGATGATACATACACAACCATGATCATCTATTCCAAGATTATGAAGTGCTGGTGTAACACCCTACTCCTTCCTTCCTTCTTCTGACGTAAGCAATTACGTCAGATGTGATGTGACAGCCCGCTCCTCCCCTCTAGTGTCTAAGAGCCTCGTTATGAGTGCCAGACCTCGATGGCTTATTTTTAAAGATACTACGTGATTTCTAAAGTTATCTTGTGTTTTAAAGTGTGTATTTACATGGAAGATTCCTATTATTATTTAACTAAAGAATATTTTAAATAACTCAATTATAACATCTTTGAAGAGCTCCAAAAATCTTATAATTATGGGAATCATTTTATATAAATGATTTCAGTTATTTAAAATATTATGTGATCTAAATAATGAGGGAATCTTTAATTAAATTAATAGTTTTACTCTTTTAAATATTTTAAGTAAGACTTCATCATTTTTTTAAATGATGAAAGAATATTATTTTAAATAATATTCTAGCTTTATTCCTCTCGATGCTTTTAATTAAATAAACGTTTATATGTTTTTAAATCAGTATTTAAGGGTCATCGTAGACCATTTTATAGACCCCCAAACATCGGGTTTTAGGATAAAACCCCAGCCCTCTCTCTCTTCTCCCTCACTTTTCCCTCCCTTTCTCTCTCCTCCCTCTCGGCTTTCAGCGTACGCAGCAGCCCTCTCTCTCGCCCGAACTCACCGCCCCTCCGACCGGCCTCCCCTCCCTCCGGCGAGTCCACCCATGCCGGCCTTGCCCCCTCACGCTCGCCCCTCCTCCCCCCTCGACGGTGCAAGCCTGAAAGGGCATAGGAGTTCCAGCGCCGCCGTGCGCCGTCCTCCGGCGCCACCTCTCCCACGGCAGCCTCCCCTGCCACCGACCAACCACCTCCAGCGGCCTTAGCCCCTCCCATGCAGCCACCTCCCTCCACCATGCACGAGCACAGCTCACCCACGCACGAGTTCACTGTGTAGCCTCCTAGCGCCGCCGTGCGCGATCATCTCGGCCACCGGCCACCACCACGAGACTCCTGAGGTCTCCCCCTTCCTCCTCCCATGAACCCACGGCCAATAGGCCTCTCCTCCACCTCCCGAAGTCCCCCTCTCCACCGCACGGTTTTTCCCTCCTCCACCGCCGTATGCCGCCACCCACGGCGAACGACCACCCTAGCCGGCATCCTTAGGCCACCACGAATCCAATGGTACCACCCACGGCCCCGATCTGCCATCCACGGCCTCACACTCTCTCTCACTCTCCCACGGCTTCTCCTCCCTCACAGTGCACGACCAGCCACCGTGCCGACCACCACTGAGCCTCCACGGCTCCTCCAGCAGTTCCCTTAGCCCAGCCTTAAGCCCAAACCACCACTTTACGTGGTGGGTTGATCACTGCACGTGATGGACAGTCACTGCGCATGACTGATCGCCACTGTACACGGCGAGATCCGCCGCGATACGCTCCTTTCTAGCATCATCAAGGCCACCTTAGGCCCTTCCAAGACCATACCTAGCTATCCAAATGCTTAATGGAGTGACGCACCATATGGCGTGAGTGCTATAGTGGCGACGTAGCATAGCCCTGTGAAGGGAGTACATGAGGAGTGTACTCCATGAGGTGCAGCGATACACGTATGGCGTGTCGCGAAGATAAAGGTGATTGCGTAGTTGATGGGCAAAGGGCTTGATGTATGGTGTCGGGAACTGTGGAACAGTGTCCCGAAATGTGAGATACGGCCTGTAGTCCAAGGCGACGAGTGTCGCCATGTGACTGGCTTATAGCTAGAAATAAGTGCAAAGTGGCTAGAAGGTATCGGAGTAGCGCATGACTGGGCAACATCACTAAGTGACGTGGTCGATTAAGAAGTCGTGCTTGCGATGGGTGAAGAGTTAGCGTACGAGTGATGTAGAGGGAACGTGACGAGGTGTCACATTGTGACGAGAGTACGTGAGGAACCGTACTCGTGGTGAGTTGGAAGTTGACGTAACGGAATGTCAGGGGACGTTACAAGGTCACGGTGTAGCTTGGGAATGGTCTCGAGCTATATGACGTGACATAAAGGTGTTATGGTATGTGCCGTAGTAGTGATACAGCTGTAGTCTACGGCGATGAGTGTAACCGTGTAGTCGGCTTATAGCCATGAGTATGTGCTAAGTGGCCAAGAAGTATCAGAGCAGTGCAGCGGAAGCATAATTGGGCAACGTCATGAAGTGACGTGGTCAATCATAAAGCTATGCTGTGATGGGTTAGAATGTATGAGAGATGACGTGACAGGGTCACGGTATAGCTTGGGATTTAGTCTCGAGCTATGTGACGTGACGTAAGGTGTGTTCATGGACAGAGTCCCATCGTGCTAAGTGTTGGGATGAACTGTCATGAGGTACGGCTAGCATGAAGGGTCGTGCTAGCCGAGTTATGAGAAGGTTGGTAACAGAGTATGGCGTTCGCCATACGAGTCCATGACCAATGTATTAAATGATGATCTTAAGAGATAAATGAGTAAGGTACGTGTGTTGTCTGGTTAGACGCACTTGCCGGACAGATTCACCATATGTAATGGGTAATCTGTCCTAATTATGGCTACACAGTGCTCAAGCCTCAGAGTGGCTTGGAGCCGTGTGACGAGTATAGATGGTCATGAGAAGTAGAGTGAGCTAAGATGCATGAGAGTAATGATGAGAGTACTGTCTAAGAATAGGATACATGACTTAGTTAGTCTAAGTCATGCGTCAGAAAGTGGTAAATGAGAAGAACGAGACAGAGGTCCTAGTGTCTTAATCCTAAAGGGAATCATGAGTTCACCTTAGCGAGTAAGCACTCGAGGTAGAACGTAACGTTGAAGGAAGGAGAGACCGTAATGGGTCTCCAAGGGTTTAATCATAGTAAGGAACGTGAAAGAGCACGGGATAGAAGGAGAGTGTTTTAAATAAAGTATAGCTCTATCTCTAGTTCAGCTATTTATGCACTAGATAGAGAATAACGTATATTTATGTATGAATGTAGGTGCCATCTGACACGCGCATGAATGGACTGCATGGTATGAAAGTAGCATGGAGTCCAGGTAAGTGTTACGTTCATGCTCTTCTAGAATTTTCTAAAGTACATAAGAAAAAGAAAGAAAGACGAACTATTTTTCCATGAAAGATGCTTTACGAAAGGACACGAAAGATGTTTTTAAAGAAAGCATACTAAGTATTGAAAAGTATACGTATGTACGGCCCCTCTATGAAAACCCCTTTTTACGCACCCAAAAGTATTAATTGTAAGCATGTGAATGGATGAATATACGGTGTACTTATTGTACGTATTTTCTAAAGAAAAGAAAGGACGCTTCGAGGGCCGTGCCCCGAGCTTAAGAACGATGCTTAAAGAGACGCGAAGAAAGTATTTTAAAACATGTCCTTGAGAACCGATGTTAAAATGCCCCTACGAACTGATGTTTTCAAACGACGCCATGAAAAGATGACGTTAAAGCCATGCTTTTAAACGAAAAGAATGTTTTCTCACGAAAAGATGTTTTTTTCCCATGAAAGCATGAAATGAAAGAAAAGAAATGAAAAGAAATGAATGCTCATGCCCATGAAATGAAATAAATGAAAGGCCTTAGCTCTTTAGAGCTGACATGAATGAATGAAAGAATAAATGAACGGTATGTGGCATTAATGAATGTATGAAAATACGTAACGGCCATATGAATGGACGGAAAGGGGTACCCAATGAATGAACGGGCAGATTGCAATGCCGGGCTGTAGTATCTGGTAGTGCACCAGTGCTACACCCTGACGAAAAGGGATTCCAACCCGTGGCCAGGGCGAATCCATCGGCTCAAAAGGCCGCTAACCCCAACACGCGGGGCGTAACGATGTGCACCGGCCTATGAAAGTGAAAGAAAAGTAAAGTAAATGTATATATGAATGCACTGCATTCTTCAAGAAATGAAGCTAGTGACGGGGGAATGTTTTAAAGAAAAGAAAAGCATGTTTTAAGAATGAAAGCCTCCGTTCACTGATGTTTTTAACGAAAGCATGTATGCATGTACGTATAGTATGTATGAATAATGAATGCATGAATGAAAACCTATGTTGCTATATTTTAATGGTATGAAGTAACGCTTACTGAGTATTCGACTCATTTTAGTTTTTATATGTGCCCCTCCCCCCCCCAAAGGAAACTAAATGGGCAGTATGCCCAGGAGGGACACAGCCAAAAGGAAAGAGCACGGAGGTTTAGGCATGAAGGTTTTAAACGTACGAAGAGGTCTTTTTATTTTAAAGAATTTTATTTCCCACTCCAAAACCCTTTTATCACCAAAGCACTTTTTATTTTATAACGTAGAGTCTTGCACCCTGGGAAGGACTGTAAAAGGTTTTAAATTGGACGGTAATTCCCGTCGTATTTTCTAAAATAATTTCCAAAAAGGTCCACCCCAAGGACGGGCGTTACAGCTGGAGTGCTTGGAAACTTCATCATGATTGAAGAAGAAGCGCCAGTGGGGAGAGAAGAAGAAGAAAAAGCCTTCACCAAGTTATAGCAGTGCAAGCAGGGAGAAACGAAGATGAAGACATTTTGAGCTAGTAATGGGGTCATTTGTGCCTTGCGGGGCAAAGGTGGGCGAACGCGGTGGGAGAAATTTTGAAATGGAGTATGACTAAAATGCACATTTTGGTAAGGAAAAAAACATGTCAAGTGTGTGTAGTGTTAGATGAATAGTGACTGACAGATAGTTAAACTCAAATAATCGTAATTTCTACATCAGAAAGTACTTTTTTAATTTGTTTTCAAACAAACGTAACATATTTGAAAGTGCTTTAAACATCTAGTTACCAAAAGTAAATAAATTTTTAATAGTAGAACTTCTTACTTTTTTTCTCATGGGAAAACTTCATATTAAATTAAGAAGAAATCATTGCAAAGAGTGTTTGTCCAGCCACATGGCTTAATAACTTATTACTTAAGTTATAAGATATAAGTCCTAAAATTATAAGCTATATTTTCCACCACAATCCTAAACATGCACCAAAGCTAAGATCATCGGTCGATAAATGCTGGTACCATACCACCACGCATATTTGTCATGTACCATTAGTTTTAGCGCATTTAAGGCAAAAAATATTACACAAACAACTTCTAACTTTTGAAATCATTAACATCCCATATGTGCCACAATCCATCCTTCAACGATGTTAGAATTGCCTGCTTCATTTTGGGTGCCATTCTATGCAATGAAATAATTTATATATACAGTCGTAAAGTGTTCAAGTTTCGCATATTTCTATTGAAAAAATAAGAGAAATTTAGAATCTACGTAAAAATTGAAACTTTTTATAATAGATCCTATTTTTTAAAAAATAATTAGTATGTGAGGCTTATACACCAATTTGTTTAAGACTATATATAACATTACTGTTTTACACAAGTCAAACAAGATGTGCGGCCTCGAATTTGGAGAGAAGGAAAATCTTATAACTATGAGTCCATCTATGTTAGGACTGGTGCAAAACCGAATTTTACACCACCCATTGAGAGATTGACCCCTTGAACTTTTATTAATTTTTAAAAGAAAATAGAAGCACCGTATAATTGCCCATTAATGCATTTTGTTGAAAACATTCGCTTTACATAGTTCTAAGTTCCACCAAACATGGGCATCTCAATTTGATTTGAAGTGCAGGAGGGTTCATGTCTACTTCAACATGATCGTCTTTCTCACCTCCATTTGATTACCTTTTTATTTTTTTCACTGCCTTTCTCGTTACCTTCACCTTTATGTAATAGAAAATCAAGTTTCTCGTAATGCCAAATACTGTGAGCCAAGGAGAGAGAGATAGGGAAAGTGAAAGAGAATCCAATGAAAGAAAGATGGAAATTGGGTTTTCAAATACTGTTATAGTGTGCAATCGAGCTTTTGGTAAATTATATGGAAAGTTAGATATGGGGCTTTTTCATTTGAGGGTGTAGAACAATACTTATCCCTATACTAGGCTGAAGATATAGATCTATAACTATTTGCCATTTCAATATGAAAAATTATATTCTTAAGTCAGTTTACATACAGAATATACATAGTAAAGTGCTTACATGACATAATTTGATTTGAAAGATAAATTTTAAATTTTAAATTTTATGAATTAAATCTTACAATTTAAATGATATGGATGGTATGCTTTACATACTGGTTTAAGAATATATTAACTCTTCCAGTATTTCTAATGATATATCAAATAACTAACACGTAATTGAAAATAATAAATAAACATTTTACCCATTTTATTATATATGTAATATAGGGATTTTAAAATGATGGTTATTAGATATTGCATAATGCCGAAGACACGAACAAGAACATTGTTTTCATTAATATATTTCTCTCAATATATGTGTCCTTTTATTAGATGTGTTCCTTGATCATTTGAGAAGCACATTTTTTAAATAAAGAGATCTATGACGATTTTTTAGGCCACGTTTGGATATTGAGATGACATGAGAAATCTCATCTCTTCTCATTTCCTTCCAAAACATTATTCAAATACAAATACTTTTCAAATTCAAATCTTCAAAATTTTTATCTAATCATTATAACTTTTCCAAACTTTCAAACAAAACACAGAAAATAATTCAACTTTTTCAAATCTCAAGATAAAAATAATATTAAAAAAGTATATTCTAACAATATTTTAACTTTATAATATTTTTATTCTAACTTTTTTCTCTCATTTTTCAAAATTCAATAAAATATCGTAATTCAAACAATTTCATTATTATTCACATATTTCTTATCTCGTCTCAACATCCAAACCATTAGACATTTGAAAAAGTTTTAGTGTATGTCACATGTTTAATAGACACTTGCCATTTTTATAGATGATTTCAATGAAGTTTTTCCTAATTCAATTTGAAGGAAAACTCTACCCCACATAAAAGAAAGAGTAATAATACACATACAATTTTTTACACGACTATGTTTTAAAATGAGAGTATTTTTATAAAATGATGTTTTCATAAGTTAGTTTATAAAGTGCCCCTAATTTAAAAAATTATTGTACTAAGGAAATCCAAGAATTTGTAATTTCATGCAAAGATAAAGAACAGATCCTAATTGTATGTTTTATATTATTATTTTCCTTTTTATTGTTTCTTATCCATTAATTGTTCCGTTTGTTTATGAATAGCTCAAGTAGTGGCAATTTTCCTTTTTACCAATGTTTGAGTCAGGTAGTGGCAATACTCAAGTGGAGGAAATCCAATAGTTGAGTAATGTTATGGAGGATTAATATGGAAGGTGCTCAGCTAATAAAGAAGGAGCTTCCAACGCATTTATGGCTATAGAATAAATAATTCGTTTAGGCAATATTGCTCTATTTTCGGAAGTATTGCTTTGTTTTCGGAAGTATATCAATTAGCATTTTAATTTATGTAATATGCTTTCATCCATATTTTTGGATAGTGAATAAGGAGTTGGCTATAAGATTGTAAGAGAAGGCTATGAATAAAACATTCAGAAAATTATTCTCAACTTGTTTCTATTATTCACTCAACATAGGAAAGGCATGGAGGAACGATCCAGCGTCTTTTCCGGTTGATCCTCCAATAACACGTTCAGTAGCTAGAGTTCGTAACATTTTGGTATCAGAGCCATGGACATTACAAATTTCTCGTGATGCCGTTCAGACTTACCAACGCCCCATCGACCTTCCAGTCCCTCATGAACGAGATTTTTAAGTCCGTTTAATGGAGGTATGTGCTAGTATTTTTTGATGATATACTCGTTTATAGTTGAACATGGGAGGATCATTTATCACATCTTTAGGTGGTGCTGAACACATGGCAATCTAACCATTTGTTTGTGAGGATGGATAAGTGTCAATTTGGGCAGGACCAGATCAATTATTTGGGGCACCTCATTTCCAAACATAGAGTGGCAATGGATCCAGAAAAAGTAGCTGCAATGACGGAATGGCCTAGACCCACCTCTGTTAAAGCCTTACGTGGGTTTCTAGGTTTGACCGGTTATTACCGAAAATTCATTTGTAACTACAGCCAAATTGCAAGCTCACTTACACAGTTGCTCAAGAAGGACACGTTTGGCTGGAACGAAAGTGCTGAAGCCGCCTTTATTCAACTAAAACAAGCAATGACTACGGGACCAGTCCTAGCATTACTGGATTTTTCCAAGAAAGTAGTGGAGTGCGATGCATTTGGCTTTGGCTTAGGCGTCGTACTCATGCAAGACAGTAGGCCCATCGCTTGCTAGCAAGGCACTTCAAGGTTGGAATTTAAGTCTATCAACTTATGAGAAGGAGATCATGGCATTAGTTGCTGCCATCCAAAAATGGAGGCCATATTTACTCTGAAACAAGTTTGTGGTCCGAACAGATCAGAGGAGCTTGCGATATTTATGGGATCAAACCATTGCTACGGAAGCCCAGTAGAAGTGGCTAGTTAAGCTTATGGGTTACGATTTTGTAATCGAATATAAAAGGGGGCGTGAGAACTCTGCTGTGGACAACCTCTCCAGGCACGAGGAAGGCCTTCATCAGGAGAAAGAAATTTTTGCTCTCAGCATGCCATTACCGCTTTTGACTGAATCCGTAAAAGAGGAAGTGATCAACGAACCAGAGTTACAGTCATTAGCAAAAAATATTCAAGATGGCGAAGCCATTGGACCTTGGAGTTTCAAGTCAGGGATAATTTTTTATAAGGATCGAATTTATTTGAGGCCAAATTCGCCACTGACCCAACAAATCATCAGTGAGTTTCATGCTGGAACTCATGAAGGATTTCATAAAACTTGGCAACATCTCAAGGCTGTATTTTACTGGCGAGGGGCGATGTCTCAAGTTAAGGCCTTCATCCGTGGTTTCAACGTTTGTCAGTGACACAAGAGTGAGCACACCAAACCAATCGGGCTCCTCCAACCTTTACCAATTCCGACTGCCGTATGGTCGGACCTATCCATGGATTTTATAACAGGACAATCCAATTCACAAGGGAAGAGTGTTATTTATGTGGAGGTCGATCGGTTCTCCAAATTCTCCCATTTCGTGCCTCTCAAACATCCATTTACAGCAATAATGGTGGCTCAAGTTTTCTTTGAAAATGTGTTTAAGTTGCACGGGCTTCCTACTTCCATCATATATGATAGAGACCCCACCTTCACAAGCAACTTTTGGCAAGAGCTCTTTCGATTACAAGGGATTAAATTCAACTTTAGCTCCTCATATCATCCGCAGACGGACGGTCAAACCAAGGTGGTTAATTGCACTCTCGAAATGTATTTACGTTGCTTCACCAGCTCCACACCTTCGACATGGGTAAAGTGGCTTCCTTAGGTTGAATACGTATATAACACCAGCTCCCATTCCAGCACTAGACGATCTCCTTATGAAGTGGTATATGGACAAACTCCACACACACTACTTTCATATGTGCTTGGAACTGCACGAGTGGACGCAATAGCCCAAACTCTTACCAAGCGAGATCATCTCATGAAGGAAGTACACCTCAAGCTTCGGCAAGCACAAAACTGAATGAAGTTGCAATATGACCGCGAACATCAAGAAATGAGTTTTCAACCAGGTGACCAGGTTTACATTCGGCTACAACATATAGGCAGCAGACAATAGAAAGAAGGACAAACATGAAGTTGGCCGCTAACTACTATGGCCATTTTCGAGTTCTGGAGCAAATTGGGCAAGTTGCATACCACCTAGAGTTTCCTGGAGGATTCCGTGTGCACCCAGTCTTTCACGTGTCTCTCCTCAAACTTAAGCTGGGAAATCACAAAACGGCAATATCGGAACTTCCAGAGGCTACCTTCTCACCAACCCAACCACAAACTGTGCTTGCTTATCGAGGTAAGGGGCGCAAGGTGATGGTCCTCATCCATTGGTGCAGTACCAACCCAGCAGAAGCTACCTGAGGAAACATTGTGACTATTAAGTCGCAATTTCCAGAGTTTACCCATGAGGACAAGGATAAATCTAATGGAGAGAGGAATGTTACAGAGGATTAATATGGAAGGTGCTCAGCTAATAAGGAATGAGCTTCCAACGCATTTAAGGCTATAGAATAAATAATTCGTTTAGGCAATATTGCTCTGTTTTCGGAAGTATATCAATTAGCATTTTAATTTATGTAATATGCTGTCATCCATATTTTTGGATAGTGAATAAGGAGTTGGCTATAAGATTGTAAGAGAAGGCTATGAATAAAACATTCAGAAAATTATTCTCAACTTGTTTCTATTATTCGCTCGACATTGGAAAGGCACGGAGGAACGATCCGACGTCTTTTCTGGTTGATCCTCCAGAAAAAAGTTTAGTAGCTAGAGTTCGTAACAAGTACGCACTATGTTATTGTGGTATTAAAGAACGTCGAATAACTGCCCACACGTAGACAATGAGGGGCGATATTTTTTGGATACTAAACCTATATGGTAAAATTTTGTATTCTTGCCTATATTTCATGTGGTTGTAATCTTGTTTGCTAATATGTACTTGTTCATTTTGAAGGTTGGGCCTTCGTGCAGATTTTTCTGTTGGTATCTCTCTGAAATACCAATATATGGCCAAGAAATAATCAAACGATTACAACAGTCAATTGATTGATCAAAAACTAAAATTGAAAAAATACAAGTAGCAACGGATATTCATACCAATCACTCGGTTTAGTTTTAGTGTGATGAAGATTAGTGGGAGGAGGTGGGTGTACAGAAGAAGTAAGAGACTCAATAGAGGAGGATGAGTTTGCAAAGGCCATGGACAACCAACAATGTTCTTGTAGGCTCTTGATACCATAAAGAATCTAAGAATAACAATAATTTGTAAAGGGCTTCCCCAATGAATTGTTGAGGAGTCATAGTCTATTTATAGATAGATCAGTTTATTTTAATCTTTATCTAAATTACAGTCATCATTTTGTTGTGTTTTTGGTTTGATCCTTTGCCTTCAACTTCTTATCCTTATCTACAGAATGTTTGAATTTATTATGTTGTCCATCTTGATCTGATTCAATATTCAACTTCTTATCCTTGTCTGCAAAATGTTTGAATTGATTCTATTGCTCATCTTGATTTGAACCAATAGGCCCCCTCAATCACAATTGTTACTTGTGGACATTGAGAGTGGTTCGAATAGTGCACAAACGAGTTGTTGGCGTTGCTTTGGTAAAGTATCTTCTACTTGGTCTTTACTTGAGATGAGTCGGATGGAGACAAGACGGTGAGCAACTTGATCGCGAACAAAGTGAAGATCGAGTTCTACATGTTTTGTTCGTGCATGGTAGACTGTGTTGGATGTTAGATAGGTTGCACCAATGTTGTTGCACCATAAGATTGGAAGAGAAGTTGTAGATAGTCCCAGTTCATGTAGTAGAGATTTGACCAAAACTAGTTTTGTAGCTGCATTGGCGACGACCCTATACTCTACGTTGGTGATGGATCTTGAGATAGTGGGTTGTTTTCGGGAGCTCCATGACACAAGATTTGAATCAAGATATGTACAGTAGCCATTGACAAAAAGCAGATGCCCAACCAGCATCCAAGAAAGCATTGAGATATGTGCTTGAGTTTTTGCAAATGAACAGACCATGATGAATGGTTTGTCTAAGGTATTGAAGGATCCTTTTGATGGCGCTCCAATGTTCGTTGGTTGGACAATGCATATTTTGGCATATTTTGCCAACAGCAAAGGAAAGGTCTAGTCTAGTGAAAGAAAGGTATTGTAGAGAGCCAACAAAACTCCCGAACAAAGTTGGGTCATTGAATACATCACCTTTGAATTGAGACAGGTTTGCAGTGGTTGACAATGGAGAGGACACCGGCTTTGCATGAAGCATGTTGGTCTTTTTGAGAAGGTCACTTATGTGTTTTCTCTGAGTAAGGAAGAGACACTATGTGTCCTTTAAGGTTTCGATACTGAGGAAATAATGTATGGACCCAAGATCCTTAATTGCAAAATCCATTTAGAGTTTGATTATAAGTTGCGGAAGTAATGTTGTGCTTGGCCTAGTAATGAAAATATCATCAATGTGTATGAGAAGAAAAATAGTCGCTGAACCAGACTGAAGAATATATAGTGAGGTGTTAGCTTTGGATGCAGTGAAGCCCAATTCCAGAAATTTGCTTGAGAGGCAAGAGAACCAAGCTCGTTGAGCCTATTTTATCCCATAAAGAGATTTTTTAAGATGACACATAATTTGGAAATAATGGATGATTGCACCCTGGTGGTTGGGTCATATATACATCTTCCTGTAAGTTTTCAGGGAGAAAGGTGTTTTTAACGTCTAGTTGTTGAATGGGCCAATTTGAAGACACTACTGATAGAACTGTACGGATGGTAGTTGGCTTGACGACTGAGCCGAAAGTTTCATCATAATCGAGAGGCCCTAGATTTAATGGAAGCCTTTTGCTACTAAAAGGGCCAGCTTATAGCATTCTATAGATCCGTCAGCCCGTTTCTTGATTCTGTAGAACCATTTGCAACCCACTAGATTCATCTTGGGCTGAAAGCGTACCAAGACCCAGGTTCCATTGTCAATGAGGGCCTGAAATTCATGTTTCATTGCTTTGCGCCATTCTGGGCTATTAACTACAAAGGAAAAACAAGTGGGCTCAACATGAAAAACATCAGAAATAGCCTTGAGAGTATTACAGGGAGGGGGATATTGCACTATGTCTATTTGTAAGTGTTTGGGCTTGAAGATTTTTTTTTTTTTTTTTTTTGAGCCATTGTTTGCATCAGGTGTATGCGATTAGGCAAGGAGATTGCCCGTTGATTTGATTCAATAGAGGTCACTGGAAAGGAGAGGTCTTGGGACGATGTTGGATGAGAGGAAGGAGGTGAAGTGAAGGATGGTGGGTTGGGATTAATGTAGGGAATTTGGATGGACACTGGCAGAGAAATAGAGGAAGGGCAAAGTATTTTGAGAGGGAGTGGGGTGGTTAAATGTTGTTCGTCAAAGGTGACATTGCGCAATATGAACATGCGATTTGAAGATGGGTCGGGCAATAATAGCCTTTATGTTGCATGTTGTAATCGAGAAAAACACAAATTTTGGAGCAATAGTCTAGTTTATGGAGGTGGTTGGGGCAGAGGCACGTCCAATATGCACATCTGAAGGTTTGAGAAATGGGTAGTCTAGGAGTTGTTTATGTAAAAAATCCAAACGATTTTTGTGTTGGATAATAGGGGAGGGAAGGAGAATTTAGAAGGTAAACAATAGTGGAATAAGCTTCATCCTAGTATGTCTGAGGTACAGAAGTTGTTGCCATTATAGTGAGGCCTGTTTCGACGATGCGACAATAACAGCGCTCAACAAAACCATTTTGTTCAGGGGTGTGAGGTCTGGACAATCGATGGTTGATGCCAGTGGACATGAAGTGGGTGTGGAGAGATCGAAATCCTCCACCCTAATCATGTTGAACACTCTTAATGGTAGTGTTGAAAAAGCGTTCAACTTGTGTTTGAAATTTGATAAATGTACATGTAAAATTTGATTTTGTAGAAATTTGGAAAAACCAAATATATTTAGTGTAGTCATTGACAATACTAAAATAATATTTATTTCTTGAACATATTTAGTTGGGGAAGGACCCCATACATCAGTAAAAAGTTATCTAATGGAGCAGAAGATTTTGATGATGACAATGGGAAAATGGAGCTTATAGCTTTTGATAAGTTGACAGTATTAGCAGATTGAGAGATCCTTGTTGTGGGTTACTGCAAGTTTATTTTTGGAGATGATGGATTTGGTTGTGCGTGCTGTCGGGGATGACCAAGGCAAGCATGCCATTGCACAGCAGAGATGGCTCCCGAGGATGGGTCGTTGATACAAAAATAAGATGGGCGAAATTCAAAATAGACATTATTGTCATTGGTGAATTGATGAACTGACAATAATTTCTTTTTTTATGTCAAGTGTGTGAAGAATATTGTGAAGATAAAAGAATTTGGAAGGAGAGAGTAGAAGAGAGGAATCAGTATGAGAGATTTTCAGACCATGACCATTGCCAATAGTGGCTGAACCAGCAATTTTTCTTAAGGGGGCCAACTTTTCTATCGCATGATATGTTTATGTAAAATGAAAAAATATTACAAAATCATAAAGCATATATAAAATTAAATCTCGATAATTTTCCAAATAACGTAAAAATAAAATTTTTAAAACACAACTTAATACCTATTTCAAATTTTTCACAACAATATTTCATAGAATAATATTCATCTATTATTATTTTTGTAAATATAAAATATTTAGAAATTATTTTCTTCGTATAAACTATCAAGTGATCTTTTAGAATACCATCTTTCATTCTAATATCTAAGCTAGTTTATCAAATTTCATGTAAAATCTATCCATTTTAGTTTCACATTGAGCATAAAATGCTTCAACTGATACCTTAAATAAACTTTTCCTTGCTCAATGAAGTTTAGAGGATAAATCATCTCTTCTATTTTTCGTATAAATCATCAATTTTAAATGGTTTTGGATTCTATATTAAGAAACTTAATATTGTATAATAAAAAACTTTGGGGGTCAATGTTAATTGTTTATTATTTCTCCTAATCCTAGTTTTAATTTAATTTGAGTGTGGCCACATCCTTGAAAATAGATAATATATAGAAATTATTCAAAATCTAGGTGTTATAGGAAAAAAGTTAGAGAGAAATATTTCTATGTATATTGAAATTTTACAAAATTTTAGAAAGCATATAGGAATAAGGAAATTATAAATTTTTTTGTGGGGGCCAATTTCTATATACATGAAATTATAAATAAAACTTAGGGGCAATTTAGAATTTTGAAAAAATTTTGGAAGCCATATGTAGGTCAGCCACTAATTGCCAATGCAAACTTGATCAGGGCCAGTGTATTCCTCAGCGTGAAGGTTGAGATTGGTAAGGTCCGAGGTGATGTGAGTAGTTGCACCTGTGTTAGGATACCAAGTTTGATTAGTGTTCATTTGAGGGTACGCAACATAGGCTTGGGGAGAGGGTGCTTAAAAGTTTTGATCAAATTTATGCCAATAAGAAGAGGCAGTGACATGACCAATTTTGGAGCATAGTTGACATTGAGGGCAAGTTTTTGAAGTATTTGAGGTGAAGGTGGCTGGACTAGTGTGACCACACCCTCTTCCTCTTGATCTATTGTTGGGTGGAGAAACCCTCTCGATAGGAGTTGGAACGGGATCCTCGACCAAAGTTAGAGGTAGTGTTAGTGATGGAAACCAAGGTGAGCCTATTCTTAAATATTCTTTGCAAGTTCCAGATGGGCCAATTACAAGATCAATAGCCACAAAGATCAAGGAAACAATGCAAGGATTGGTGCAATCCACTTGGGATGAAGCTAGCAAGAGCCTAACACTCAAGATGGGCTTAAAAGAAAGAGAATCAGTTTTAATCCACTTGATACAAGATGTGGAAGACACGACTTAGAGTATCGTTTGGGCCTATGGTTATTGATGGCTTTCAATTTGTTAAAGTATTTATTTTATTAGTTTAGAATAAGAGGGCTTGAGGATGCTTGGCCCACGTATGTCTTATTTCATATGAACTAGGGTTTTGGGAAAGTCTTGTATTGTGGTCAAGGGTTTATTTGGAAAGTTACATTTTAGGAACTAAAGTTTCAAGAAATTACTAGAGCGTGGCACTGTTCACTTCCTGAATCATTGTAGCGCCACACTGTTCATCTGGCCGAATCACTGTAGCGCCGGACTATTCATCTAGGGGTATTTTTGGAATAAAGGAATTTATTTTGAGCTAAGGTTTCAATTAAGTTTTGGTTTAAATACTCTTTGTAACCTCATTTGAAAAATAGACAATATTGAATTTTCATTGTAAGTTGAGTTTACTCCTATTTTTTTTTATTGAACTTTTGAACTTATTAAAGGTAAATCACAACCTTTGTAGCGTTTTCCCTAGTAATCTGGGTTCTTGAGACGGGTTCTTTAATGGGTCTAGATTTTAATATAATATAGGTTCTTGAAACGAGTTCTTATCGAGTCTAGATTCTCCATCCATTGACTTGATTTTGACTTTTTTGGGTGAGTTTTCAAATCGATTGTGGGTTCAAGGGATTCCATTCCTGTGGGTTTATATCATTTGGTATTTAGAGCTCGGTTTTCAATCAGGTCTGATTCTAGCTTTTAATTCTTGCATCTTTAAATTTAATTCTAGGACTTCATTGTTATAGGGTTGCAAAAAATAAAATAAAAACAAAAATAAAAACAAAAAGTACACTGCCAAAATTCTTAGAGTTTTGGGTTTGGCTGAAATTTGCATCTGCTTGGGTTTCAAAATTCTAAGGTTTCTTGCATCTCTAAATTTGTCAATTGCTTATAGTGTCGTCCCATTGATTCTCTTCTATTTCATTGTCAATTCTTGTGTGTTTGAATTCAATTGCTTGATTTTCAATTGAATATTGCTGTTTGTGATTGGATTAGAAAAAAGAAAAGAAAAAAAAAAGTTAGCATACTCATAGGTTGCTACATAGTTACAACAACAAAGAGAAATAAAGAAATTTGTTGATTGGGCCTTATCTTCAAAGGAGCTGAATACATCTTTCTAGTTGGCATCTTGTTTTATAATTACTCTTTCCCTTATATAAATTCCTTAAGTCTCGTGTCATTTTATTCCTTCCTTGTTTCTTGTTCTTGCTTCTTAGATCTATATTACTGGTTGGAATAATACAAGGTTGTATTGTCTTGATTTTGTTCAACTAGTTCTTGAAAACTTGAGTGGGAAAACTATTGAGGTAAAAGGAAAGAGAGTGTAAAACTATTATCGGGAAAAACTAATTAAGAGTGAAACACAAGTGAAGTGCCATTATTCGAGTGTAAACACGTAAGGGAGTGTGTGAGATTTTTTACTAACATTCTTTTTGTGCAGCACATTATGATGTCTCATAGGAATGACTAATCACCAAAGGGAATGGCAGATAACTCATCCTTTGTGTTGCAAGCCATGCAATAACAGTTTGAGCAGTTGAACTTGGTGTTGGGTGAAGTGAGGGATAGGATGGATCAACGAGAAGTCTTGATTAGAAATTTGCAAGATGGGAGAGATAAGAGGCGACGCGAGTCTAGTATTGAGAATGAGTATAAGAATGAAGAGTATAGTGAGTCTCTTGTTGCTAGGCGTGCTCTCAATACACAAATTAGGATGGACGATACAAAGTAGTGGAGAAAGAACATTTTTCATACTAGATGCCACATCAATAACAAGGTATGTAATATGATCATTGATGGGAAGAGTTGTATTAATTTGGCTAGCACTACTTTAGTTGAGAAATTGAGTTTACCTACCTTGAAACACCCTAGACCATACAAGTTGCAGTGGTTGAATGATTGTGGGGAGGTTAGGGTAAATAAGCAAGTGCTAGTTTCTTTTTCCATTGGGAAATACCAGGATATGGTGCTTTGTGACTTAGTGCTTATGCATGCTGGGCATATTTTGCTGGAGAAGCCATGGTAGTATGATAGGAAGGTGATCCATGATGGGTTAAGGAACATGTACAGTTTTGAAAATGATAAAAAAAATAATCAAGTTTGCTCCTTTAACTCCAACACAGGTCCATGGGGACCAACTGAAACTGAAAAGTGAGAGTGATAAAAAAAAGCATGAGTGAAAGTGAGATTGAGCTACAAAGCAAGAGTGAATGTGAGATTGAGAAAAAAAAATAATGAGGCCGAAAAGGAGAGAGAGAGAGAGAGAAGATGAGGGTGAGTCTAAAACTTCAAGAAAAAGAGAGAATAAGTTGAAAAATAATTGTGAGATTGAGATTTCAAAAAAAGATGAAGAAAAAGAAAGTGATAGAAAGAAAGTGATAGAAAGAAAGAGAGTGAAAAGAAAAAAGAAAGTGAAGAGGAAAAAGCAAGTGAAAGAAATAAAGAGTGTGAAAAGGAAAAAGAGAATGAGAGGAAAAAAGAAAATGAGGCTGAAACATCAAGAGAAAGAGAGAGTGAAAAAGAAAATAAAGAAGTGGCTGAGAGTCAAGAAAAAAGAGTGGAGCCACAAGCGGAAAAAGAAAGAGAGATTGCAAAGAGAAACCGAAAAACAAAAGTAAGTTTTTATGCTAAGGCAAGCTTTTATACTAACGAATTTAACAACCCTTTGTCTAGTGTTGTTGTTTCTTTGTTGCAAGGACAAGAGGTCATAATTCCTACTAGTATGTTTAGGGGATTGCCACCTAGTAGAGAGATTGAGCATTATATTGATTTTGTGCCAGGTGCGACAATTCCAACTTGACTTTTCTCTGAAGAACATAAGTCCTTGACACACTTGAAGGGACAAAGTAAGTTGTTGACTAGAATGCATGCTAAGTGGGAGGACTGCAATGAGACTTTTTCCCATGTAATCAAATACACACAAGGTAAGGAAAATTTAGTGGTTGATGCTTTAGCAAGAAGGTATGTCCCTGTCTTCATTTTAGATGCAAAATTATTGAGATTTGAATATAATAAGGAATTGCATGCTAATGATGATGACTTTGCTAGTGTCTATGGAGCGTGTGACAAGGCATCGTTTGGTAAGTACTATAGACTAGATTGGTATTTGTTTAGAGAGATTAAACTTTGTGAGCCTACTAGTCTTATGCGTGAGATACTAGTGCATGGATGTGGTTTGTTGGGTCATTATGGTGTAAAATGGATTTTAAAAGTGTTGCGTGACCATGGGTAGGAGTATTACTTGCCATTCATTAAGTTTGCATATATTTGAAATGGTCATTTTGGTGCAAGGAAGATTTTAGATGTGTTGCATGAACGTTTGTGGAAGTATTGCTTGCCATTCATTGAGTTTGCATATATTGGAGTGGTCATTTTGGGCTAAGGAAAACTTTAGATATGTTTCATGAAACGTTTGTAGGAATGTCATTGGCAATTCGTTAACATGTTGCATGAACGTTTGTGGGCATATTGCTTGTCATTCAATGAGTTTGCATATAATGGGAGTGGTCATTTTGGTGTAAGGAAAACCTTAGATGTGTTTCATAAACGTTTGTGGGAGTATCATTGGCCATTCATTGACTTGTTGCATAAACGTTTACAGGAGTATCATTTGCCCTTATTAGAGTTTGCATATAATAGGACCACACATACTACTATTTCTTATTCTTCTTTTGAAGTTATTTATGGTTTTAATTCATTTACTCATTTAGTTTTGATGCTTTTGCTTGTGGATGACAGGAGTAACTTGGATGGACTTTTCCAATTTCTTGAGAAAATTAATGAAAATTCATATAAAGTAGATCTTCCAGGTAAGTATCATGTTTCTGCTATTTTCAATGTTACTAACATTTTTCTCTTTGATCCAAATGGAGATTCGAGGTCGAATCCTTTTGAGGAGATGGAGAATCATGGGAACCAAGGTGGGCCTATTCTTAAATATTCTTTGCAAGTCCCAGATGGGCCAATTACAAGATCAATAGCCACGAAGATCAAGGAAGCAATGTGGATGAAGCTAGCAAGAGCCCAACACTCAAGATGGGCTTGAAAGAAGGAGAACCAATTTTAATCCACTTAATACAAGTTGTGGAAGACACGACTTAGAATATCGTTTGGGCCTATTGTTATTGATGGCTTTCAATTTGTTAAAGTATTTATTTTATTAGTTTAGAATAAGAGGGCTTGAGGATGCTTGGCCCACGTATGTCTTATTTCTTATAAACTAGGATTTTGGGAAGACCTTGTATTGTGGCCAAGGGCATATTTGAAAAGTTACATTTTAGGAACTAGGGTTTCAAGAAGTTACTGTAGTGCAGCACTTTTCAGGTCCCGAATCATTGTAGTGCCACACTGTTCATCTAGCTGAATCACTGTAGCGTCGTACTATTCATCTAGGGGTATTTTTGGAACAAATTGGTTTATTTTGAGCTAAGGTTTCAATTATGTTTTGGTTTAAATACTCTTTGTAGCCTCATTTGAAGATTAGACAATATTAAATTTTCATTGTGAGTTGAGTTTACTCCTCTTGTTCTTAATTGAACTTTTGAACTTATCAAAGGTAAATCACAACCTTTGTGACGTTCCTCCTAGTAATTTGGGTTCTTGAGATGGGTTCTTCAATGGGTCTAGATTTTAATATAATCTAGGTTCTTGAAATGAGTTCTTATCGGGTCTAGATTCTCCATCTATTGACTTGATTTTGGCTTTCTTGAATGAGTTTTGAAATTGATTGTGGGTTCAAGGGATTTCATTCCAGCGGGTTCATATCAGGTAGCCACATGTGCTGAAGGATTGACAAATTCAAGGGTGTTTCGTTGTTCTAAGCACAGCTCATGAATAATTAGGTGGCCGAAGAGATCATCAAGGGACATTTGGTCGACACATGTTGTCACAAAAGTGACTAGAGATTCATAGGCAAAGGGTAGGCCAACAAGTAGATAAGAGATAATTTCAGTGTCATTAAGGGTTGGCTTATGCAAATAATATATCAACAAATTGTTTTACTTTTGTGAACTAGTCAATAATGGAGAGAGATCCTTTCTTAAGTGCAGAAAACTGAAATCTTGTAATCATAATGTGAGCAGATGAGGTGGAGGAAAACATTTTTTCTAGTGTGAGCCAAACATCATGAGAAGTGTGAAGTCTAATGACTTGAGTAAGAAGATTCTCAAAGAGAGAGGATAAGATAGTGTTGAGAATAATTTGATCTTCCTGAGTCCAGTGAGAGTGAGATGGATTTGGGATTTGAATAGAGGGGGAGGAATTGAAAGGTACTAAGGAGGGAGGGCATGGAAGAGAGCCATCAAGGTAGCCAAAAAGATTTTGGCCACATAGGTATGGAATTATTTGAGCTCACCAGAGGAGATAAGTATCTCGAGTTAGTTTTACTGTGATGAAGTGATGAAGATTAGTGGGGGGAAGTGGGTGTGTAGAGGAAGTAAAAGACTCAACAAAGGAGGATGAGTTTGCAGAGGCCATGGGAAAACGATAGTGGTCTTGTAGGCTCTTGATACCATAAAGAATCTAAGAATAGCAATAATTTGTAAAGGGCTTCCTCAATGAATTGCTTAGGAGTTGTAGCATATTTATAGATAAATATGAGTAAACAGATATGTACAAAGAATAGGCTGTTTACAAGATCAGTTTATGTTAATCTTTATCTAGATTACAATCATAATTTTGTTGTCTTTTTGGTTTGATCCTTTACCTTCAACTTCTTATCCTTATTTGCAAAATGTTTGAATTTATTATGTTGTCCATCTTGATCTGATTCAGTATTCAATTTCTTATCCTTGTTTGCATAATGTTTGAATTGATTATGTTGCTCATCTTGATCTGATCCAATAGACTGATATCGTAATTATTGAGTGAAATCTTCTTGACCACAAAGAGGGTGTTTGTTGGGGAACTCCACAACAAGTTAACAGGAAACTTCCACACAGGTTAATGATGCATGCATGACAGTAAAAGCATGAATGCATAATCAAAGTCATTAGTAAGCATATCATAACTTGACATATATCATGGCATAAGTGATATAACTTGAACTGAAACTGAAACTTAGCTTGACGTGACATGACATGTACGTGAACTTAAAACATAACATGGACTAGCAACGTAGCATGAACGTGAACTTGAAACATAACATAGACTTGAAACGTAGCATGAACGTGAACATACATAATTTGAACATAACATGAACTTGAACATAATATAATATAAACGTGAACTTGAAACATAACGTGAACGTGAGCATGACATAACATGAACGTAAACATAACCTGACATGAACGTGAGCATGAAACATAATATGGACTTGAAACATAGCATGAATGTGAACATACATAACATGAACGTGAATTTGAACATGACATGAACCTGAACATATCATGACATAAGCGTGAACTTAAAACATAGCATGAACTTGAACTTGAATTCTTTACTTAACATGAACTTGAACTTGAATTCTGACAATCAAAATGATTCCGCCAGTTATTTCGTCATGAATAGTAAACAATCAGAATGATTCCGCCCAACATATTCCGTCAAAGATACTCAGACAATCAGAATGATTCCATCATGAGTATTTTAAATCACGTACCCTAGCAATCAAAATGATTACACCAGGAGTACTTAGTAATACTCTGATAATCAGAATGATTACGCCAGGAATCTGCATAACTGAACTAGAACTGGATTCTTTACTTAACATGAACATGAACTTGATTGCTGACAATCAAAATGATTCTGTCAGTCGTTTCGTCAGGAATAGTGAACAATCAGATTGTTTCCGTCCAACATATTCCGTCAAAGATACCCAGACAATCAGAATGATTCCATCATGAGTATTTTAAATGAGATACCCTAACAATCAGAATGATTACGCTAGGAGTATCCGCATAATTGAACTTAAGCTGACTTAAAAGATATGACTTACTTGAGATAGAAACCTTTAGTAATATGACATAACATATAGCAAACAACATACTTAACATGACATGCTTGCAACAGTGAGTGTTACATGACATGACATATATGTAACAGATGACATACATAACTTAACATGACATACTTGCAATGTATAGCGATACATGACAGAATATCTTGTGTAACAGATAAGTATTTTGTGACAGAATAATTCGTGTAATAGATAAACATGTGATGACATGGCATGGCATATATAACAACATATGAACATAATTGTAGTTCCCTTACCCATCACACATACATAGTAAACTAATAGTAAGTTAAGAGCTAATTTACCTCGATCGTCGCGTTCTATGAGAATAAAGCGCGAAATACGAGGAACTGTAAGAGGGTATTCTAAAAGTTAGAAATTTAATTACTAACAATTAGAAATGTGAAAAGAGACAACTTAGACTAAAATTACCATTTTACCCTCTACATGTGGAAAAATGACTATTTTACCCCTAACTTAAGGATTTCACATCCTAAGTTCAAAAATTACCAAAATTTATATTCCTCATGCAAATTTTGTCCTAAACTCAAATATCAACTCAGAAAAAATTAAAACTAAACACAACTATTACAACTCTATAGGTCCGAAACTTACATAGGCTATATTACCCTTGATTTGTTGCAATTCCTTCAAATTTTAAAAACTTATGATCAAACCAAATTTTTACAACAAATATCTTTCCATCCTAAGTTTAAAATACACTTAAAATATCCATTAATAAAAAGCTAATCATCAACACCAAGCCTTTTGTAAAAAGATCCAAACATTTTAATAAAAGTAAACCCTTAAATCACAAATTTTAACCTTAATAAAAACATCTCCAAGAATTCCAAAAAAATTAAATCTTACTTCTAACATATTCACAACATCATCCTAAGATAAACCATATTTTAAATCATCAAATAAAAGTCATCAAAATCACAAAACAACACTTGGAATTTTTGGTTTTACACTTAGTCCAAAAACAGAAACTTTTCTCTAAACTAGCTTTGATAAATCTCTTGATCAATGGCTTAAAGACATGTGATCTTCAAACTAAAACATCACATGGTTTAAAAATGTGTTCTAAAGAAGATCCAACCATAAAACTTAAAATCACATGGCTAAAACTCAATAAAACATGGATCTAACTCAACAACATCAAATCTTAAGCCTAACCAAAATCCTCTTGCTAGAAAGATCATATCTTTGGAACTAATACTAAATATCTTCAAACTAACATCCTAACATGCAAATAAGAGACTTAGAATCATCAAATATAAATATCAAAGCCTTTGGAGTAAGATTAAACCACGAAATATTCAAACTTTCCCAAAACAGAAACTGTTTTTCCACTTTCAGTTTTCAAGTTTCTAGATCTAAGGAAATCTATCATCAAAAGCTTTATTCATGCAATAAAACCTCAATTAACATTCATAAACACATGCTAACAACACTCCATAAACTCTTCGGACCAAGATATGTCCATTAGCTTGGTCAAAAACTCTAAAACATAACATACTCTCCAGTTTCACGTCCAGAATGACCTTTCCATGCTTAAAAATACTTTTGACCAATCAAAGGAGTATGTAACGAGACAAATAATATATCCACGGAAACTAGAGTAAAAAACGAACAACTTTTATGAAGTATTCATGATGCGAAAATACTTACAAAGGGTAGAAAAGTACCACACAAAATGGCCCCGAAATCTGCCCGAGAGAGCGTTTTTGAGTTTCTCTCTAAGAACGAGATGAAAAGTGATGAAATGAAAGAAAGGGTGCCTTGCACGCCTCTAGACTTCGGAAGGGTGAGGTCTGGGCTTGAATGACTCTTGATTAGAGGTGGCTATGTGACATAAAGTGAAGGGAGAGTGGGCTGCTACTGCTGCCTTCTAGAAGGGGTGTGATGAGGTGGCTCTTTCCCTCCCATCAAGGAACTATTTCGGGCAGCCAAGGGCAGTAGATGGTCTGCCATGTGGGGGGAGAAAACTTTTTCAAGAAACTTTGACAAGGTGGCCAAATTCGTGGGTCATGGTGGGCCTCAACCAAGTGGGCTTCAATTTAGGGTTTAAAATTGGTTAGGGTTTGAGATGCTATCAAGTCCAAAACCAATTTTTCTTGGCCCAATCAAATTTTCAAGGTTTAAAAGGTTGGATAATGATGTCATAACAAGAATTTGAGAAATTAATAGCATGTGGAAGTGATTAAACACAATGCTAGAAATCGGATTAAAAAGGGTTTGGAGGCCAACTTTAGGGTTTGGGGAAACCGTTTAGGGTTTCGGTTTCAACCAAGTTTTTGGGGTTTCAATTGAATTCCAACTATTTAGGGTTTCACTAGGATTGG
Organism: Pterocarya stenoptera; assembly: GCA_003123785.1. NCBI lineage: Eukaryota > Viridiplantae > Streptophyta > Magnoliopsida > Fagales > Juglandaceae > Pterocarya > Pterocarya stenoptera. Next base: position 247,109 of record QEOT01009523.1, read on the forward strand.
AACCCTCTTTGGTTTGGCACAAAAATTGGTTGATCAGATGAAAAAGAATAGGGTTTCGCTTAGGTGGCATGATCTCACACTTTGATTCTTTCATAATCCAACTCGGGGTTCCTCTTTGAGCCAAGTGTCTAATACTATTCACTAAGTGTGGCTAAGATCTTGCCAAGTGTCCAGATAAAACTTCTCTAACCTAATTTGGGCATTCAACACTGTGATTTTGAAAACACTGCACTTGTTACGCTTATCGAGGTTACTATTCACTCCAAAAAATATATAATAAACTTAGTACTGAAAAATCCTAAATATTCATATTAACCTATAGTAAAAATCGCTTACCGAAATTCAACCCCGAAATACCCCTAAAAATAAAATCACAGTTTCAAACAGATGTTTCGTCCGAAATTATGAAAATAGGTTAATATGCCATAAAATTCTAAATAATCAACTGAGTCTAATGGCGTAGACCACAACGCATTCTGACACTTCTAACTCTCTCAAATAATTCAACTCATATTTCTAGCACCATAGTGAGTGATAACACTGATTATGTTGATAGACTAAAACCTGCGCGATTGGTCGATTCGTGAAAACTTATAGGGTTTTCACAAGATTCCTAAAGTCAATAGAAATTCCACCAATGAATTTCTAGCGGGCTGTTACATTAACATTAGTTGTCACAGTGCACATGTAAGTTAATATTAGAAAACAATTCTTAGGGAAAGCTTGGGTAATGAGATGAGGTAAGAATTCTATGAATAGTAGTGAAATTATTTGAGTTAAGATTTTTCATTGAGCTTTGGGAAGTGAGAGAAATAAATTTGAATAAAAATATTATAAAATTCAAATATTGTTAGAATATAACTTTTTAATATAATTTTTGTTTTGTAATTTGATAAAGTATTATTTTCTGTTTTGCTTGAAAGTTTGATAAAATTGTAATGATTAGGTCATGATTAGATGAAAAAGTTAAAGACTTAAAATTGAAAAGTATTTGTATTTGAGTGACATTTTGGAAAGAAATTATGAGAAATGTTTTAGATGAAAAGAGATAAGATGAAATCATCCTACTTCCTAAACAAACCCTTAGTGTCAATGCATACCATCATCTTCGTCTCTAAGCTGATAATCATGGCTACCACCATTTTAGTCATTTAGCTTCTAGGGGATCTTCATCTAGCGAGACAATGAAGTTTGCACCTTTTATTAACTCATCACTAACTTTAATCTCATCAGAAATTACGTACATATACTTTGCACCCTCGCATCCCAGCAGTGAGGTAGTCAAATATAAAAATCTTCGAAGTTCATTTTGCACTTCTTTGAATTTTGCAATTGTGTATGCTTCTTGAAATTTCTTCTGAAGAGGATAGTGATTGTTGCACGAAATGTGGGTGTTAAATGAATTGAAGTCAGCAAGAGCTTCATTCTCTACCTTCTTCTAAAGAGTTGAATCGTATTGGTCTACAAACTGCTTCAATGATGTCTTGGAGTTGACTTAGTCATTGAAGAATGCATTTATGCCTTCACTCTGTTATATAGATGACATTCTAGACAAAATGTGTCTTAGATGTACGCCGGCACACAAAAATGCCTATCACTATGTAATGATCACAACCATGCCTTCACATGAAGATGATACATACCAAACAAATTAAACCAACTATCTTCGATTTCCTTCTCACTTAAAGAGTCATATACACACTTTTGTAAATTACTCTTGATCTACTCGTATTGAAAATATGATCCAAAATTCTCAGGAAGTTTTTTCATAATGTGCCACAAGCAGAGACAATGCCTAAAAGTAGGAAACACCATCGCAATTGCAAGCTGCATTGCCTTGTCTTGGTCTATAATAATTGCATTTAGTGCTTGGTTGTTCATACATTTCAACAATGATTCAAAACAACCACTCAAAAGTTTGTACATCCTCATTGGATATCAATCTACACTTAAATAGGAAAAACAGACCATAATGGTTGACACCCACAAATGGTGCAAAGGGCATCAATCTACGTTTTGTGTCAAATATAATCACATCCCAAAATAATTTATATACGCAGCTCTACTTCAAAACACATTCCTTAACCTCAAGTCATTATCCACATCCATCTCATAGTAAAATTCTAGATTTTTTTATGCATTTCTCTGAATTAATTATGAAGAGCTTCAGCACCTCCAATTCAAGATGAAGTTGTCTTGCTTTGTCAATATCGTTTTGATACTCATTCTCCTCAAATGGCACATTCTCGTCCCCCCACTTCAACAACTAGAGACTTGAAATTCTTTGCCATACATATTCTTACCTCATCATTTATTTCAAGCCTGTTAGCCACATGACCATCTACCTTCTTAATCATCTAAAATGTCTTGCCTTTCTAGAACTACAAACATGCAGATGCTCCAATATTACACAAGACAAGGTAAAACAGCCTTCATCATATAAAATTGCATTAATTCTAGACTTACACCCTATTTTCTTTGCTTGTCTTGGCTTGAGAACATTGGGAGTCTGACTCTTTGATGTGCCTTATCATGCATATACCAAGATAAACCATCTAATCTTACCACATGCTCCTTGTCTAGAATTCCTTATTCGCACCTCAAGGGAAAACACTAACCAAAAAACTCTTTTTAGAAGTGTGTTTCTATATTTGAATCTTAAATTGCCCAACTGACATGTATATGTATCAAAAGTATTGAGGTTTCCTTTTGTCAAAAGTGTCCCAGAAGCATCTGACATGTATATGTATCAAAAGCATAAAGCAAGATGCCAACTTTACATGCCAAGGCACTATTAGGCAATGTTCCATTCAACTAACTCTAAGCTATGAAATATGGTAACAAATGAAATGTGTTTGATTGGAAAATCAAGATGTCCCTTACAGAGGATTCCTTGTGGAGACTCAACGACAAGTTCAGCAGCCTCTTTATACCTCGTTTGGGCAAATAATTCTTGGAAACGTTGGACAAACCGAGACACAAAACCAAGCACCTCCAGATTTTCAATATCACAAAAAGAAAATAAAGTGCGGGAGAGAAACATTAAGCGAGTTGTAAGGACATGAATAATTAAAATCGTTAAATTTAATCATCTAAAAAGATTTTTTAATATTCATATAACTAGCAGTTAAATGCCCTAGGATTCAAGCCGTTCGGCACCTTGGACAGAGTGGGAAGGAGGAATCACAGCCGATGAGGTGTCTCGGTACCTTGGACAGAATCATAGCCAGTAAGCCGATTTAATTTCAAAGGCTCTAGGCTTTCAGGCAAAATGGGGCAATTCAGAAATAGAAAGAAACTATAGGGTGGTCGGGTGCCTATCCTATTTTTACACCCGCAATGATATGCCGCCACTTAGGAGGTGCAAGAGATTCTAGTCTACACTTGCATGCATGATAAAAAAAAAAATTCACAACATCTTCCCCCTTTTCTCGCCCTCCCTCCCCCACCCCAAACCCACGTTCCCCCCCCCCCTTTTTCTTGCTGTTGGAAGGCAACGCTATTGATAGGGTCTCTGGGTGTCATGTCCTCAACAACTGATCTAATAGATCTTCAAAGCCCGTTAATGGTTTGACAATTTCAAGCTTGAGATTGCAAACTGAAGGAAGCAAGATTTCTCTCAATTCTTCATGAATAATGATATTCTTTTTGCAGCAGACAACGAATTTTAATCCATTAAAGTGCTTGAGCCTTTTAAGAAAGATTCTCAATCTTTCAAACCATAGAGCAACGCTAATTCCAAGTTGGAATTCAAGGCTAGCTCTCTGTACTCCTACTCGTTCAAAAGATAGTTTGGCTTGCTTTAGGCACCAAGGATTTGTAAAGGAGAAGGGCATCTTATTACCCTTATATTCAAAAGAAAAAAGATTTGGAGTGTCTATGCATGTCAGTACCCATCAAATTTTTGCATCCTCTCAAGACAAGTTGTTTAAGCTGTGTACTAGAAATCGTTATATTCTTCAATTGATTGCATTTGCTTAGCTCCAATTTTTCAAGTACTGGAAAACTAGCAAACTGATCTTGAAAAACTTTGTCTGTCATGTTGGCTTCCTCCAACGTCAATCTTTTTAAAGATGCACAAGCAATTAGTCAATTTCACAGTGTGTGGATTTATTCCCGCAATACCAAAATGTTAGCAAATTTGGAGCAGTAATTTCAACCTTTTATGTTCCATGGAAATGGTGCATCTCAAACCTATCAAGTTTTAGAAAACCCGAAACCTACAGATCTTTCAAACCTGTGCAGTGTATGAATCTCAAACCAGAGATGAGATTCCTCGTTGTCTGTTGATTAATGACAACTTGTCGCATATAAAGTTTTTGCAGACATGGAAGCTTTGTATAATCGCAAGATTTCAACTTACACCCATAAAACCTTAATCCAGATAATGTATTTGCAGCAAAAACAGACGGGGCAAGTGTAATGTATGTTTTTCTTGACGACAAAGTGGAGATCTAGCTCTTTCATCTGGTTTTTGACTACCAAATTAATCCACTAATCCACATGAAGGCCAGTTCTAAATCATAAGAGGTAATATGTAGAACCAATTTACTTAGTTTTTGCTCGAGGTGTCTCTTTAGAGAATTGTCAACAAAGTCCTTAAAGTTCTCATTCCTCAAATTTAGATTTCCCTCTTCTTGAATCTTGTGTTGGTTACATTTCAAAAATGGAGAATGAAGTCCATAACTCTCTCCACCATTGGGACAAGATAGTGGTTCGAGCTGCATCTTTTGTATTACGAAGGAGAGAGAGGATGTAATGGATGATGTGATCAGGCAACGAGTGATCAGATTCATGGATTCAACTCTTTGGTGTAGGTTGTTTAAATCTTTTCTATAGTTTTCTGCTAACAAGAAGCACTAGAATGATTTCTATCAAAATGTTTCATATTTTGTTGTAAGGGCTCTGGGGAGAGAAAGTAATGGAGAAAGGGATACTGGGTGAGGGAGAGGGGAGAGCAATGTTTTGAATACCATACCGGATGTCGTACCGGTGAAGGTACTGGAACGAAATATTTCGATACCGGTATCGTTTCGTGTACCGTTTCGAGATAGTCGATATGTGAATAATATATATATAAATTTATATATAAATTATATTTCAAAATAATAGTTAATATATGAATAAATTATATATAAATACATAGATATATAAATTATAAATAGTCTAATTTGAATTGTGGGTCAAAAAATGAGCTTATAATTTGAAAAAATGAAAAAACAAAAAAACATTAAGGGCCAAAATATCGGCCTATACACAGGCAGGTATAGCCCGAAATAGTACCGATACCGTTTCATGTACTGTTTCGGCATAGTCAATATGTGAATAAATTATATATATAAATTATATTTCAAAATAATAGTCTATATATGAATAAATTATATATAAATACATAGATATATAAATTATAAATAGGCTAGTCTGAATTGGGGGTCAAAAAATGAGCTTGTAGTTTGAAAAAATGAAAAAAAAAAAATTAAGGGTGGAAATATCGGCCGATACACAGGCCGGTACAGACCGAAATATCGACCGGTATGATCAGTATTTCGACCGGTACGAAAAACATAATGTACCTGTACCGGACCGGTGCCTGGTACGGAAAATACAGGACCGGTACGGTACGAAATTAAAAACAGTGGGGGAGAGAAATGAAATTTTTTTTGTTATGCTTGTGGGTGTAGAATGGAGTTTCCTGCACCTCCTACGTGGCAACACGTCATTAGCAGGTGTAAAATTTGGGAAGGCACCTGGCTGAACCTCCTACCTTGGATGGAATCACAATCGATAAGTCGATTAGTTTCAAGAAAAATGTTATTTTATCCATTTTATTTGCTTCTTCATTTTGACACCTCATATATTTTAATTTTTTTAATTTTAATTTTAATTTAATAGTTAAGAAAGTGACTATTAGTGTATTGATATTTTTTTTATATTTTTTTGAAAATGTTTTAAAATGATTAAAAAAATAAAATAAAAAAAAGAATTTTGAACTAACGGTTAAAATGAGTGGTGCTACTTAGGTGGCAGGGTAGCACTGCTCTTAGTTTCAAGTAAAGAGTTGTGCTAGGTTGCCGCCCACTGGGCGTGTGGCCTAGAACAAATGTGAGTTTTTATTTTTTATTTTATATTTTTAAATATTTTTAAGAAATAAAACAAATACATCAATACATTAAAAATTAATTTCTTAAACATTAAATAAAAAAAATTAAATACACGCGTGGAGAAGGAATAAAGTGAAAAACGCAAACAAACATTTTCTTTGAAAGGGCACATATTTAATCATGAAAATAGATAAAAATAATAAATTACATATTGATTAGATATATACATATGGTGTAAGACTTCCATATTGAATTTGAGAAATACTAGATAAACCGATGGACTACCGAATGGTTGCATGTATAAGTGTATTTTTTATTTTTTATTATTTTGGTTTTTTTTCTTAAATGTTAAGAAATGTATTGAATTGCTTTTGTTGTTTAATTTTTTTTTTCTTAAACATTAAGAAAAATATTTTTCTTAATGTTTAAGAATAAAAAATAAAAAATAAAACAATCGATCGTTCGTAGAACGACACATAGGATTTTTCAAATAAAAATGAGTGTTAAAATTTCAAGAATTATTTTTTTTTTCCTCAAAAAGAAAAAGATAAGAAAAGATCAAAAGCGGTGGGTAAAGACGTCATTCAGAAAACCCAATGGGCAAGTAGGGCAGCTCTTCAGCAAGCGAGACAGACCCACATCCTTCCCGTCGGAGAGGCTCGTCTTTCTTCTGCAGCTCTCCGTCTCTCCACCGCCCTGTAAGTTATCCGATGTCCTCGTCTACAAGGATTACCTTTACCTAAATAGTACTCCCTATCTTGTTTCCCATAAACTTTATCTCATGTTCAGTGTTGTTCTCGTTCGAACCGTAAACTAATTGTGAAGAGGCTATCGTTTTTAATTTTTCATGTTCCTATTGTTAATGGATGTCGTTCTCTGCTCTTGAAGTTCATGTGTGTTGCAAATATGTTTAACACTTGGGCTATGCTTGAAAGTCATTGCCCCGAGTTTTTTTTTTTTTTTTTTGCTATTTGATAGGTCAAAAAATTATATTATTGTCGCTTTAATTGTTTTTTTCAGTTTAAATTTTGGAGGGAAAAAGTTTGTATTGCAAATGCTATGGTATACTTTAGTCTTAAGTGGAGCGTACTTGTATATTAAACTCTGTTTGCATCATTAACTTACTGTGAAATCCCATTTTGTGTATTCGAAGGTCTTTGCCTATAGTTAATGTAGTGATAATGCCATTTTCTGTTTTTTGTAAAGAGGCCGATTACATTGTTGTTAGGTTCGGATTTACTCATGGGTTTGCTACCAGAGATGTAGTTCTACATTCACTTAGAAGATAAATGGAAATATGATTATAAGAACTTCTTCTGGTTATGGGTTAGATTCGTAGAATAAGTGAAAGAAGTTGTTAATAAAATAGTAGTCAGTGGGGTTATGGAAATGAGGAAACAGATTAATGGTACCCAACCAAGAGTAATTGGTTGGTTCATTACTTTTTTTTTTTTAGCATTCATATGAACACTACAAACATTTGGAGCGTTTTCTTTCTTTTTCTTCATTGAGGGAGATGAATCATAAACTATAAGTTAGACACTCAGCAGGGATTTTCACATTGATGAAAGATTATGTTTCATATATGTTGGTCGGAAGGTTAATTAGGGTGATGTTATTGTCCTCTTCTTTGGACTTTCATGGAGTACGGTTCCATGGTTACTTTTGGCAGACAAAGATAAAAAAGGGCCATTGATGAAGATAAACTGAACATAATGTTGGTTGGAAGTTTGACAGGGCAATCCTGTCAATACTCTTCCTTGGACTTTATACTTGAATGGAGGCAAGTTCCATGTTTATACCTGCTGATAATTATTAACTACTTGAATCGTCTTTACAAGATATTGGGAAATATAAGGGTTGAAGACATGCATGAGCTCCTTTTTAAGGTGCCAACTATAATTCTGGTGGTCTACAAATATAAGAGGCCATTTTTTCAGTTTTTTTTATAAGTTTAATTGCATTATGGGAACAGTCAAGTAAGTCAATGGAGAAGCAAGAATATTTCCTAACCTTTTATGTATAAATGTGCCTTTCTTTATGTGTAGCTTGGATTGCATGGAAAACATGTTATATCGTGTAGGTGATGATAGTGTTGTTTCTGCAGGAAATCGAGTATGGCTGGGAGAAATCATATGCCTCGTCAACCTGAAAACTTCCGCGGTTCACGTGATGGCCCTCGGCTTGTTGTGAACCGAGGACCAGGACCCCTGCCTATTCACCCTTCTGCTTTGGAAGAGGAATTTCAAATGCAGCATAGAGAAATGAAGAGAACAGTTGTTGAGAATCGTCTTGTTATTAATGATAATACACATCTTCAAAGGGAATTAACAGCTGCAAAAGATGAGATTCACAGACTGGGGCAGGTCATACACAAACTCCAGGCTGAGAAAGATGCACACATTAGAGAGTTGATTGAGAGAGGATTAAAGCTAGAAGCTGACGTCCGTGCTTCTGAGCCTCTGAGAGCAGAGGTTCTGCACTTAAGAGCTGAAGTTCAGAAAATGAATTCTTTAAGACAAGATTTGTCGGCCCAAGTCCAAAGCCTCACACGGGACATCAATCATTTGCAAGCTGAGAATCAGCAGCTAATTGCCATGAGGGGTGATATTGATCTGATGCACAAGGACCTTATTGAGGCCAGGTTTGAAAGAAGTTTCAGATATTATCAGTTTTCTGCCTATTCATTATCTGTTAGGGAGGTTGAAGGTTGATAACAGAAACTAGGACATTTACAAGATATATTTATTATTTTGCTTTTCTCAATAGTTAAATTGATCATGTGACACTTCTAGGGGGGCTTACGAATATGAGAAGAAAGCTAATGAAAAATTAGTTGAACAGAAGCTAGCAATGGAAGAAAACCTCCTTTCTATGGCTCGTGAAATAGAGAAGCTGCGAGCAGAGCAGCTGAACACACAGAGGAGAATACGGGCACCAGGTGAACTCTCTCTCTCTCTGTCGCTCTCCATATAAATTAACTTTTTTTGGCTCATGAGTCCATGTGTTGGGTCATTGTAGTGTTAAAAAACTCTGGAAAGCAAATTGGTATGACCCCTTCTTATATTTGTATAGATGGTCGGGGTTATGGAGTGTTGAATAGAAGCCATGAAACCAGATATTCAAGTGGTGCATTTGCCGATGGCTATGGCCGTAGTTGGGGACATCATGACAAGCATGGTTCTCTTCGACGTTGATTTTTCAAAAAGGTGTCTTGAGATGCCCTGGTTTTGGGATTCTTCATGATAACCTACTTTGCTTCTTGGTGACTGAGAATAGGGTATTCTAGGTGAGAAGAAGAAAGCGATATGAGGCTCATGTAGAATGATTATTTTACCACTTCTCTAGTTGAAATTGTATCTCCTGCATTTTAAATTCAAGAAACATTTTCTTTTAATGTGTAACACAGATTATACAAACTGGAGAAAAAGTGTATCATCGAATGCCTCCTATATTAATGTTCTTCCAAAAATGGAAGTTTTGTAGAGTAATTGTGTTTAGAATGTTACCCATAAAAAATTGTGTAGATGTTAACCGTTTGCAGTTGATTATACATGTATACCTCAACCTGTGGAAGATGGAATTTCGTAGGCTACAGCGTAGGTTTATTTGAATGTCTACCATATCCATGGGGTTCGAGCCATGCACTTGGTCGATTGAATTACTTTATGTTCATGCCTGCCCTTGTTATAGTTCCCACCTTCTGTAACACCCGTTCCCAAATGTCAGGAGCTTGGTCAACAGATTTGTTATCATAAAAATCTTGATCAGCATCTTATTTTATCCAAAAATAGCTTAACCTGAAAAGTCTTATAAAACTAAGGTAAGACTTACTTTGTAAGGACTATCTGCCCCATGTAACGAGAAAGAACAATTCCAGGTCATCCTTCCTACCCCCAGCTTTTATTCGCCTAGCAATCTCATCTAAAGCCTTGATCTTACCAGAAACTTGTATTGATGACAAATATTTCTCCCATCTGTTTTAGAGTAGGACAATAATATAGAGCATGAAATGTATCCTTGACTCTCTCGTTACAAAGTTGGCATACTTCATCTATGATGACTTTCTTTTTTACTCAAGTTTTGTTTTATCGGCAAGCAATTTTTGCAGGCTCTCCAAGCAAAAATTCCCACTTTATTTGGGATTTTCAAATTCCATAGAACCCTCAAAAAATGCCTTTTCATTTCTGCATTTGAGCATTCTTCTTCCTGTTTATCTTTCCTTACTGCTCTGAACAATTTATAGGCACTTTTCACACTATATTTCCAACTTTCTCCATTGCCCATATCAGTTTGTCTTCTTGATTTCCTGGGCTGAGAACAATATTCAGAATTTCTGCTGCGATATGAGGGGAGAATAGGGATCTAATCCTATCTGTATTCCATCACTTGGTATCATTATCAATAAGGAGTTCAACTCGTTCCACTCTTTCCCCTTCCCCCACTCCATTTCTTTCTTGTTTCAAGATCTTGTAGCCAGGAATCCAACTATCTTTCTAGATGTATCAATTGATTTCTTATTCCCCACTCTCTAGTTGCAACTTTGAGCTAGTCCATGTTTTGCCTCCTATATACCTCATCATACATAAGAGGGGCAAAAGAACTGACCAAAGAATTCACAAAAGAAGAGGTAAATGTGGCATTGCACCAAATGAGCCCGACAAAAGCCCCAGGGCTAAATGGAATGGCGCCATTAGTTTTCCAAAAATATTGGCATACCTCTTCTATGCATCCTTCTCGTGGCGGAAACAGACCAAGAGGGAAAGACACGGCCGACCAGCCCAAGACTCGAGGGCAAGCTTTATTTAAGAGAGAATGGGAGAGTGAATTGAACGGCTTCCATTTTTGTTCTTGGTTTGTGGGCTTTTGGACCCCTATAGATCTTCTTCATAGTTGAGAAGGGGAAATGAGTGTAATCAATGGACATTAATGAACTATCATTGAGGGAAGTTGCACATCCTACAAGAGTTATCACTCTCCATTTGCATATGCACTTGAGCCGACAGAGGAATCCCCTTAGGTGTGTCAAAAACAGGTCCATATCGTGTTGTAAAGGAACCAATTAGCCTCTTTTGGATGGTTCAATTGCCAACTCATCAAGTTCTGATCTTCCAAAGAAAGGGACAATGATTAATCCCATGGAACTGATTAAGCATCTTCTAAATGCCATTAGACCTCTCCATTGTTGCGACCAACAATCTGCATCCCTAAGATCATCCACCTCTCCTTTGGTATAAATTTTCCCTAAATTTTAGCTAAAAAATATCATTCCTAAAATTTTACTCATCTATCAAAAACCTCGTACATCAAATTTCCTATTATTTTTCTATTCTATTAAAGTAATATTTTTCTAATATTTCTTTATTATTTTTTCTCTCACTTCCATTTACTNGGTTCCCACCTTCTGTAACACCCGTTCCCAAATGTCAGGAGCTTGGTCAACAGATTTGTTATCATAAAAATCTTGATCAGCATCTTATTTTATCCAAAAATAGCTTAACCTGAAAAGTCTTATAAAACTAAGGTAAGACTTACTTTGTAAGGACTATCTGCCCCATGTAACGAGAAAGAACAATTCCAGGTCATCCTTCCTACCCCCAGCTTTTATTCGCCTAGCAATCTCATCTAAAGCCTTGATCTTACCAGAAACTTGTATTGATGACAAATATTTCTCCCATCTGTTTTAGAGTAGGACAATAATATAGAGCATGAAATGTATCCTTGACTCTCTCGTTACAAAGTTGGCATACTTCATCTATGATGACTTTCTTTTTTACTCAAGTTTTGTTTTATCGGCAAGCAATTTTTGCAGTCTCTCCAAGCAAAAATTCCCACTTTATTTGGGATTTTCAAATTCCATAGAACCCTCAAAAAATGCCTTTTCATTTCTGCATTTGAGCATTCTTCTTCCTGTTTATCTTTCCTTACTGCTCTGAACAATTTATAGGCACTTTTCACACTATATTTCCAACTTTCTCCATTGCCCATATCAGTTTGTCTTCTTGATTTCCTGGGCTGAGAACAATATTCAGAATTTCTGCTGCGATATGAGGGGAGAATATGGATCTAATCCTATCTGTATTCCATCACTTGGTATCATTATCAATAAGGAGTTCAACTCGTTCCACTCTTTCCCCTTCCCCCACTCCATTTCTTTCTTGTTTCAAGATCTTGTAGCCAGGAATCCAACTATCTTTCTAGATATATCAATTGATTTCTTATTCCCCACTCTCTAGTTGCAACTTTGAGCTAGTCCATGTTTTGCCTCCTATATACCTCATCATACATAAGAGGGGCAAAAGAACTGACCAAAGAATTCACAAAAGAAGAGGTAAATGTGGCATTGCACCAAATGAGCCCGACAAAAGCCCCAGGGCTAAATGGAATGGCGCCATTAGTTTTCCAAAAATATTGGCATACCTCTTCTATGCATCCTTCTCGTGGCGGAAACAGACCAAGAGGGAAAGACACGGCCGACCAGCCCAAGACTCGAGGGCAAGCTTTATTTAAGAGAGAATGGGAGAGTGAATTGAACGGCTTCCATTTTTGTTCTTGGTTTGTGGGCTTTTGGACCCCTATAGATCTTCTTCATAGTTGAGAAGGGGAAATGAGTGTAATCAATGGACATTAATGAACTATCATTGAGGGAAGTTGCACATCCTACAAGAGTTATCACTCTCCATTTGCATATGCACTTGAGCCGACAGAGGAATCCCCTTAGGTGTGTCAAAAACAGGTCCATATCGTGTTGTAAAGGAACCAATTAGCCTCTTTTGGATGGTTCAATTGCCAACTCATCAAGTTCTGATCTTCCAAAGAAAGGGACAATGATTAATCCCATGGAACTGATTAAGCATCTTCTAAATGCCATTAGACCTCTCCATTGTTGCGACCAACAATCTGCATCCCTAAGATCATCCACCTCTCCTTTGGTATAAATTTTCCCTAAATTTTAGCTAAAAAATATCATTCCTAAAATTTTACTCATCTATCAAAAACCTCGTACATCAAATTTCCTATTATTTTTCTATTCTATTAAAGTAATATTTTTCTAATATTTCTTTATTATTTTTTCTCTCACTTCCATTTACTACCTTAACTACTCGCTCTTTTGTCCTTTTCCTTATGTTTTGAACTATCACCTTCTAACTATTATTTGAAACACAAAGCTGATTGGTTTTGCAGGTCCAATTATAGCTTTGAAATTATTACAGTTTTAAAATAATAAAAATTTTCATAAAATTTGCCTTTTCCAAAGGTATTTTATTTGTAACGGTTAAAAAAAATAAAGATTACGATTTTTGCTAAGATCTAACGATGATCAAAAGGATTTAAACTTTAGGCACACCCAAACGAAACAAATAGATAAATTTGCTTTTGTCACACGTGAAGATAAATTTGCTAAGAATGTGTACATCCATTATATTTTTTCAATTCTGCGTACAATTACTAAAACTACCCATACACTAGCCCCAAAAGTTCAGTACATGTGCCCATAATATTGCCCAGAAATTTCCAAAATAATTCTTAAAAAAATTAACCACGACAACGAAATTGCTATAATGAAACTAGCTTTCTCTTGCGCCTCTCTAAAATAATTTCTAGTCAATGTCGACTTTTGGATATCCATTTATACTTGTATCTTTTGATGTTCGGTTTTTAATCAGTTAATTGTATTTTGGCCAAAGACTGGTATTTCCGAGTCATACCAACAGAAAAACCTGCAAGGATGCCAACCTACAAAATTGACCAGTACATATTAGCAAACAAGACTACAAACACATATTAGCAAAGACCATAAACAAATGACGTATCTCTTAGTTTTGGCAACCGAAAAATCGGCGGCCCTCATTATCCTTTGTATGAGTAGTTATTCGACATATTTTAATATCACAATAACTTATTGGGTACTATTTTGATTGTACTTTCATGAGCGTGAGATATTGCTAGTGCTACTACGTGACCCAGACATTGGGTAGTATTGTCTTTTCTTTTGCTTCAAGTTTGTACACAAACAATGAGCTTAATTCTTACGTTTAATACAAACTATTCCAAAGTTTTTTACTAAAGTTTAGAGAACCTTCATGATGTTGGCAATGTTCTCAATGATTGCAACAATTGATTGCCAATATTCATTGTCCATTCGGGTTACCCTGCCAAGGAGTATTTGCCAATTCTCCTTTTCCCCACCCAACTTTGCCATCATCATAGTCGAAGGGTATACAGTTTAACTTCCAACCAACAATCGAGATGCATGAGGAAGAATATGAACATGCCAAATGGATGAAAAGCAGCAACAAATAGTGATACAAAACAACTTGCTAAATGGAAATAAACAACATGGTAAATGGATAAAAACCAACAAGCATTAATGATAGAAAACAGTGGGCTAAAATAGTATACGAAAAAAGAGTACTAATAAAGAACCAATAGCATGCATGCTAAATGAAAAAGAGCAGCCTCATCTACTTCCCTAAAGAACAACATAATATAAATTTAGATCATGTTAACCTCAAATATCAGCCAAGTATTTAAATTTTTTCCCATGGAGTTCAGAATAGTTTTTTATTTATTTACAACATGCTTCAAAAACAAGAGCCTAAGCTCGAATGGCTACAAATCCTTCAACCCCAGTTGCCTTTGTGAAAACTATCACAATAACAAGGTGGTCATCCGAGTTAGAATTAGTTTGCCATATCGATCGAGCCCCATTGACAGCACTTGTGATTTTACACTTCGAATAATAATTAGAACCATCATCAAAGCCTTACACTAGATATGCAACACTAACAAGAGCCTTAAATTAACACCAAAAGCTGCAAAGGACAAAGGTCAAACACAGAACAATAGGGTTAATGAAATAGGTGTAGAAGAGAACCAGGTAAGCCATCAACAGAAACACAGGTGTAGAAAATCAGAGTGCTAAAATATCCCACAGTTGAAATTACAAAGGCACGGGAAGAAAGAGTGGCTAAACTCAAACTCAGAATAAGAACCAGTTATCCCATTTTAATAATTCAACACATAGTGGCAAAAAATGGCAACATGGTTTTAAATAATAGTGGCTAAACTCATACTCAAACTCAAACAACATAGAACAACAAAATCACCAAAATATCAAGCATCACAGAAAATACACAGTAGCAAAGATTATCTAGTAGCTCACCGAATGCATTTGCCCTCATTGTGATTTCGAAATCTGTAGGAAAGTCTTAGATTTGTGAAACCTTAGAGAAGCTCATAGACAGAGAGATCAGAGCCACAAAATCCAACCGTACAATACTGGCTAGGGTTTCGATTTGCATCTCACAAAAATTAAATCAATACATATCGCAAAGAAGCCCCAAGCTGAAAGTCGAATATTTATCTCAGAGGAAAGCCATGGAAAAAAGTGAGAGAGATTTCAAGTATGTCAGGGTATTGTTTGAGAGAGAATGGCATAGACTTACCAAAGGTGCAGATCGAAGGGGCTGCCGTCAATGGTGGCAAACAATGCGAGAAAGGGCCAATACGAATGACGGAAAGTCGAGAGAGAGTTTCAGGCAGGACCAACAAGAACCAAATAAAAAAAAAACACGAGATGAGGATGTACAATGGCTCCCCTTATTTGGGGAACCACTATACAAATGCTAAATGGGATGCCTAATTTAGGGATCCGGATGGGAGGGGTACACTAGGTTTTTCCTAAATATTTTCTCCAAAATTTGGAGCATACGGGGCATTAGAAAAGTGGATGAGACTGCTCTAAACCGCCCTAAGACCATGCAATCAAAGTATCAACAATGATAATGACTAATATAGATAAATTATGTTGTAGATGATGATCATCCATGCATCTCCATCTTATAAAAATATCTTTGAACTTTAAATTTGGTCATGATGATGCTCCGGTAGAATGCGAAGATCATGATCCATATACTTTCTTTTAACATATATCAAATAAACACCTAGGTTCTTGAAAAACAATAAACTAAACAACATTACGATTTATTAGTAGTCCTAGTTGACGATCCCTTTAAAAATACGTGAAGAAATTCATATCTTGTCCCCACAATTCCTTAGCCTCATATATATGCATGTTGGTATCACTATTTTATTCACACATATACATGCATACATACATGTAAAGATCCTTTAACAAAAGACTCTAAAAAACAAATATAAAATATTCCTTCTCTGGCCCCACTAAGAAGAAACCATAAAAAAAAATATTAACTTTATTTAAGAAAAACTTACAAAAACTTATTCTCCCCGTATCAGTTTTTGCCATGCTAAAAATTATAAAATTTAAAACTCAAATTTTGAATTTCCAAATAAAATTGATAAATGAGTCTTATATGTAAAACTTTGAGTAAAATTATAAAGATATGTAACACTAATTTAAAAAAACAAATGTTTGATTTCAAATCCTTTTTAAGGTTCTTTTTTAAGAGAAATGATATTTGCAGTTATAGAGTGCACAAACGCCGTGCAATCTCTTTGAGAAAAGTGAGTGAATATGGGGCCTTCATGAAAGAAAAAACTAAAGTTTTAATAGTAAACTCCACTCTTTTTTAAAACGATTGTGTGATGCTTGAACACTGCACGACTATACGTAGCATTACACATTTTATAAACTAATCAATATGGGTTCCTTAATGTAAAAAAGATATATGTGGATTCTATATTGGTTTCTGGTAGGGGTGGGCTCCGACTCCGACAGAGTCAGAGTGCCTACCTCCGACTCCGACTAGGGTGGGGGTCAAAATACCCTTTGACTCAAAGTACGATTGAAGTTCGGAGCTTGGAGTTAGAGCTCAGACATTCAATCAAAGTACCAAATGGGCCTTTTTAGGCCCAGTTGCCCTACTCAGAAAATGGGCTTCAATTGGCCCATTATTATCCCGGTTTAATAATGTAAAAAAATAATTAGAAAAACATCTAAAAATATTGTGGGTATTTTAATAAGGCTAGAAAAGAAGTTCACTTATGGCTAGAAGAAGGAGACTAAAACACACGATTTTTCCACTCACAAGCAAGTCAAAGAAGGAAAAGGAATATGATCAAAAACTTAAAAAATGATAGAGGAGTTTGGCTTGATGGGACACAGATGGATTCTTTCATGATTAATTTCTTCAAAACTTTGTTTGCTTCTTCTATGCAAAGAGGTCGAGATGAAGTCTTGAGTTGTGTTGAGCAAAGAGTCACTGTTGAAATGAATGTCCAGCTTACTAAACCTTATGTTGCAGAGGAAGTAATGGCTACTTCAGACCAAATGCACCCAACCAAGGCACCAGGCCCTGACGGCATGTCAGTTCTGTTTTACCAGTCATATTGGCACATTGTGGGGGATTCTGTCACTACTGCAGTTTTGGACTTTTTTAATACTAGTAAGCTGCCCCATGACATTAATCTTACTTTTATCAGTTTGATTCCTAAAAAGAAGAGTTGTGAGCTAGTTTTTTACTTCCAACCCATTAGTTTGTGCAATGTGGTCTAAAACTAGTGTCAAAAGTCATTGTGAACAGATTAAAGGTTTTCTTGCCTACTATTATCTTTGAATCTCAGTGTGCATTTGAGGGGGGTTGGTTGATCATTGATAATGTATTGATAGCCTATGAGTTGGTTAATTACTTGCGGAATAAAGATATGGGAATAATGGGTACATGTCTCTAAAGTTAGATATGAGCAGAGCGTATTATAGAGTTGAGTAGGTTTTCTTGGAAAAAGTTATGAAGAAGTTGGGTTTTGCTGCTCCTTTTGTGAATCTAGTTATGGAATGTGTTAAAATTGTGTCATTTTCTGTTTTGATCAATGGTGGCACTCGTGGACCTATAATCCCAACTAGATGAATTACACAAGGGGATCCATTCTCCCCTTACATTTTTCTCATATGCACTGAGGGTTTAATCTCTTTGTTGAAAGAGGCTGAATGTAAGCAGTATTTGAGAAGGGTTCGAGTGTGTAGAGGAGCTTTATGATCACACACTTACTCTTTGCGGATGATAGCATCATTTTTTGCAAAGCAGATGTAGAAACTACCAAGCACATTCAAAAGGCTTTGCAAAAATATGAGAATGCTTCGGGCCATAAAGTTAATAGAGACAAAAAAGCCGTGATATTTTCAAAGAATGTAGATGCCTCTAAACAAATAGAACTATTGGAATTATGGGGGGTTTGTAATTTCTAGCAATATGACAAATACTTAGGCTTGCCTAACCTTGTGGGGAGGTCTAAGTCAAAAGCTTTCAAGGATATTAAAAGGAGAGTTTGGACTAAGCTACAAAGTTGGAAAGGAAAACTACTTTCCCAAGTAGAGAAATTCTAATAAAAGCTGTAACATTATCTATCCATACATATGCAATGAGTTGTTTCATGCTTCCTATGAAGTTGTGGCGTGAGTTGGAAGGGATGATGGCTAGATTTTGGTGGGCTCGGAGATGTGATGAGAAAAAAGTGCATTGGTATAGCTGGAAAAAGTTGTGTGTCCAAATCAAATGGGGTATGGGTTTTAAGGATTTGCATGCTTTTAATGTCTTTATTAGCTAAACAAGACTGTAGAGTGTTGCAAAATGAAAATTCCTTGCTGCAAAGAATTTAAAAGGCCAAGTATTTCCCATATGCATCCTTCTTTGAGTCAAAATTGGGTGCAAACCCTTCATATTTGTGGAGAGGGATTTTTGAAGGAAATAAGTAGCTTAGAGAAGGATGTAGGTTTAGAGTGGAGACAGGTGAGCTGGTTAGAATCTGGAAGGACTCTTGGGTACTAGGTTACAGCATTTTACAACTTGAGACTCATGGGAATGGTATATCAGCTGCTAATGAGGATGAAATAGTTGCTACTCTTGTGGATTTTTCAACTAGCTCATGGAAGGTACAATCTCTACAAGCTCTCTTTAATCCAAGTATGGTTGATAACATTCTCAAGCTCAGATTATCTACGTTGCAAAGTTCAGATAAATGGATATGAGGTATGGAGTCAAATGGCAGGTTTACTGTTAGAAGTGTTTACAAGTTGATCCAGTCTTTTAGTGCAAGCAATTATGGTGAAAGTTCAACAATGATGCAGGATCAGAAATTGTGTTAGTTTTTTGTGGTAGATGCAAGTGCCTAGAAAAATTAAAAATTTTGCTTAGAGGGCTTGCAAAGGATATTCTACCAACACTAACTAATTTGAGAAAGAAAAGAGTTAAAGTGGCAAATGGATGCTATTTTTGCAAGGAACCTGTTGAGGATGTTAACCATGCTCTATTGAAATACCCCACAGTTCAACCTTTATGGCAGAAACATCTTCCTTTATTGCAGACCATCTCATCTTTTTTAGATTTTTTGGGAATAGTAAGGTATGTTCTGCTACATGGTACTGAAGCTGAGTTTACATTGTTGTTTGCGTTGAGTTGGGGTATATGGTTTAGACGCAACAAAATGCAAATGGAACAAATTTTGGTGAATCCTTTGGATAGTGTTGGCCATGCTTTGTCTCTTCACAAAGCTTATAATGAGGTTAGATGTGCTTCTACTTCTGATATGCGGAAAATACATAGATGGCAACTACCTCCTAGTGACTTTTTTAAGCTCAATGTTGGAGCTATTTTCCATGACATGAGAAAGGTTGGTATTGGATTAGTGCTGAGAAATGATAGTGGTGAGATAGTGATGCCAGTTAGTAAAGTTGAATATGAAGTAGATGGGCCTGCTACTATTGAGTTGTTTGCAGTGTTGAGGGGTTTACAGTTCGATTCCACAATTATAATTGTTGAATACCAAATATAATTGTGGAATCGGATTTTTTGCTTTTAATTCAAGAAATTCAAGCAATGGAGGTTGCAAATGAGTCTCTTGCACCAAATGGAAACCCGATCAAAGAGGCTAAGCACTTGATGGTACGCTTCCAACAATCAAGAATTGAACATGTATCCAGGATGGGCAATGGGTAGTTCATACTTTGGCTAGGCATGCTTGGAATGTAACTAATATTAATGTATGATGGGAGCATGTCCCTACTTTTGTTATTCATGCCTTATGGTTTGATAAGAGCTCTTTGCAATGCCTTTTTAATGGAAGTTTTTTCATTAAAAAAATCTAAAATATTTTAAAAAATAAGTTAAAAAACTAAAATTTAAATACAATAACTAAATCAAATTACAAATCGCAAACCATAAATTTAAATTTAAAACTACAAATACAATAAATTTAAATTTACAGCATCAAAATATTGAATAATGTCATAGATTTCATTCAAATGTGAAATAGCCACAATGGCTAATACCTCACATCAGTCTTAGACAGTACCTGCATCTCAGTCGATGACTCAATAGTGATTTTCAATTTTCTTGCATGAAGTTTTAACTTTTATTGATCAAATGCACTATCTTTTCTTTAGTCATTTAACTATAGACTTCTAAACCATCAGCCACAACTCCAAGTGATATTATGAACTCATATCCACCTCTAACTCTAACAAGTTTTGCATGATGGCATATCATCTCACGGTGCGTCGGTCTTAGACTCTCAGTATCCACAATTAGTCTGGAGTTCACAACTAGTTCTACAAAATCATATAAATTATAAATTAAATAATAAAATTATTAAAATTATGTAAATAATCATTTGAAATCATAAAGTTACCTGATTTAAGCCTATAGCTCTCGACATCAATGGTATATACTCCAATGGGCGTTGAACTTAACCAGTTCTGTATGCAAATGAGGGCTTCAACGGTGGTTGCAGACAATGAACTCCAATAAACATCCAAGATACGACCTCAGGTCCTAAACACCGACTCAAAGGTAACCGTAGTGATAGGAATGGCTAGTATATCCCTAGCTATTCGAGAAATGATTGGAAACTTACCGAAATTCACCTTCTACGAAGTTAATATCTAGAATGTATTACTGCGTGCCTCTACATCTTCCAAAAAGTAACGCTTAACCTCAGACTTACACTGTATTATATTCCTCGATGCACGGTTATGATACTATCATAGTCGTAATAATTTTTAACTTTGTGCATATGTATCATCCCAGGAAGAAATCAAGTTAGTCAAGCGAGAAGAGCTACCACCTTCGGTTGAATATTGACCACTATTATTGTAATGGCTAATAAATCATCAATATCAGATTTAAGCGATCTAATAAACTTTTCAGCATCTTCCTCACTGAGAACATCCCTAATCCAATCTTCTACAATCGCCAACTTATATAGGAGGTCAAGAATCACAACCACAAATAATAATCTATTTATCTTCTCCACATCCCTCAATATTTATTATATTTAATTTCATCCTCGTAGTCATTGCATACAACAAACCCACACTATCAGCACAACTATCTTGCAAGTGGGCATAAAGCCCCGAGAGCTCAAAGTACATGTTCATAGTAGGATATTTTATCCCGGATATTCGCATAGTTATGTCATAAAATAACTTCAAAAATTAAACAAAATACCTGACATTCGCCCCATCAACTATGTCCGGGGCATCGAGCCCCCTTCTCCCCCCAACTGACTCTAGCAAAGCATATCTCATGCCCCCATCATCGCCCTTCACCTGCTCAAATGTTGTTTGGTACTTCTGTACTACATCGAACATAATGTATATAAAGTTCCATCGAGTCGAAATGTCCAATTGCAACATATTGGAAGCCTTCACATATCTTACTAGGTTTCGGACTTTAATAATGGATTCATCAACCTCCTTGAACCCCTAAAAAACTACGAGGTTGATAATATGAGCACAACATCGAACATAAATAAACTGGTTCTCACAAATGATATCCTCATTTATCGTCATATTTCGCTTGAACAAATCAATGGCAGTGTCATTCACACTGGCATTGTCAACTGTGATACAAAGTGCTTTTCTGATCCCCCAATCATTTATACAGTCATCCATCTCCTTGTCAATGGATGAGCCCTTACGATCAACAATTTTTTTGAAGCTGATAATCCGCTTTTGCAGTGTCCACTCACTATCAATGAAGTCGACTGTGATAAACATGTAGCGCACATTCTATATAGAGGTCCATGTAGTAATGGTAAATGACACTCTCTATCCAGTGGAGACAAACATTTCCTTCATCGCTGCCTTCTCCTTGGATGCCTCTTCAAACAGTCGCGCATCACAATATACTGTGAAGGCATGGAAAATCATTGCTCTAAAGTGTGCACAAATTTGCAGAAGCCTGCCTTGTCAACCATAGTAAAAGGCATCCCACCATTGATGATCATCTTTGCAAGAACAACCATCAACATCTTCTTACTGTATTGATGGATTGATAGCTTCTTAATCCGCATGCCATCAGGCCGTAAAGTCTCATAACTCAGTTTCGTCTAATTAGTTGCTACCAGCCCTTTATGTATCTTATATCCTGGTAGCCGTAAGATGTACTATTAATACTAACGTCCATTGCTTCTTTGAATGACAATCACATAGTTGTCCACAATAATGGCATCGAGCCTATAGGTTCTCACGATTATCGAGAACTTTGGTGAAATGTTTTCATGTCCATGACCTTTTTTTCCTAGGTCGTGCTTGTGGATCGACATCAACATTCATCAACTCCTCCTCCTCATTAAGCATATCTATGTCTTCTAGATTTATTGGGACTCGACTACTTGCATATGAGGTGGCTGCTCTAGATGGGGGTCTATGGCCTGAAGTATCAATTGGTGACGCCAACGACTATGCGTCATCCTCTTGTGGAGACTCACTTTGAGAATGAGATGATGTAGCATCCATAATTTAAGCAAATAATCTGAAACAATTAACAAACAAGCGTCATTTTAAATGTTATGATAATTATCTACAAATTGGAAACACATTGAAAATGAAAAAACATGTGTCTAGTTGTGTTTGTGATTTTAAAAATAAATAAAACACAAAAAAATGAATGTCTACTTGAGTCATACTCGAGCGAAGACTCGAGCTCACATATCTGTGTGATGTTCAAGCCACACTCGAGCGAAACATTTGTTGTGATGTTTGCTCAAGCTACACTAGAGTGAAGGTGAACAATCTGTGTGATGTCGCTCTAGTGTAGCTAGATCAAAGGCTTGAGTGAACAATCTGTGTGACGTTCACTCGAGTAATACTTGAACGCCACTTGAGCAAACCTCACCTAGAACAAAAAATCCAATTTTTACAAAATCTAAATACCTTAATTCTTAAAATTAACAACCTAAAAATTGAAATCATTGAAATGCAAACAACAAAGAAGTTGAAATGAACAATAAATCATATACATTTTACAAAAGGAGTCACAAATCACATTTCACATTTTATAATTACACAAAAGAACAACAAATTGGAGGAGAAAGTTAAATAATTCTTACAATTACTCTGGTAACACCAGAGTCGCTGACGGCCGCCTCAAGTGATGGCAGACGGCATTCAAAGGTAAATTTCCTCATGCGAAAGTTGAGGACTTGCTATGTGCAAAAGCTGAAACTTGAAAGTGGGGGGAGGGGGGGGGGAAGAAGGGGGTCGTACGTTTTGGACCCCCTTCCTTCACGAAACGATGTCGTTCCATTTAGTTTTTTTTTAAATAGTCGGAGTTCGGAGTTTGGAGTCCATACAGGCTCCAACTCCTACTACTGTAGTCGGAGTTCCTCCAACTCCGAATTTTGCAAACTCCAACTCTGTCAGAGTCGAAGAGGGGTGAAATTTTTACCCACCCCTAATTTCTGGGCAACAATTTAAAAAGCTTGATTTTTATACTAATCCACTGATGATGAACAAGTGTACATGATTTTTTTTTTCTTAGCAAATAAAGCATTTATAGATAAACCAACAGATACAAGACACAAATTCAGTGGGGTGGGAGTCCCCTGCAGTCTTTCCAAAGCCAACACACATTACAATATAAAAGTAAAACAAAGTGGGTGATCAGAGCCAAAATATTGACTCCCACTCAATTCCTACAAGGGGAAACCACTTGATGACGGTTTTAAAATAGTCTAATGAATAGACTATAAAACTGCAGCTAGAAGCAGCAGTACAAAGGGGTGTGCTGCAACATGTTGGTTTGGACTGGCTGGAAGGAACTATCACATCCACTTTCACTCAATGCTTGGTTAGGGAAAGTAGAAACATAGTGTAGCAACCGAAAACTGTGACAAATTGCGGGCGACGGGGAGTTACTGGCGGTGGCAGCACGTGCAGGCCATGTTTAGTCGGATCTGGAAGATCCGAAGCCATAGATCTCGAACCTGCCCCGCGTGATGGCAGAATGCTCTCCAAGGCACGGCTGCACGTAAGGATCACGTGCAGCATAAGCCGCGCATGAGGCGAACGCGCTGCACAGATAGGCAAATTTCTTCCACCAGTTTGATGATCGACACCTAAAGAAGCTAAAGAAGGGGCGTGTGTCCACCCTTGGTCATCGGAAAACAGCAGATCGACAAAACTTTCTGGAAAAAAGGCCATGGTCGGCGAGGTGGGTGGAGACGAAACATCAACCCCCCTCCCCCTGGTGAAAGAAAAAATTTTCTAGGAGAGTCGATGGCACGCTGGAGAGAACAAGTGTAAATGAGTTATACGTGTGGTCTCAGTACAAATTGATGAGTACAGCTAGCATTGGTTGTAATCTAAATGCACTCTGCATTCAAATAAGGATACATGTCAAGCTGTACTAATCTTTTAATTAATATTTGAAAGCTATTCCCAATGACCAATGTCCAGCTGCATGGAAATATCGTTAAATTCATGATGCTTAAGGCACTGTTTGCTTTTTTGAGTATTTGATAAATTTTTTAGTCACAAACAATTTTATAAATATAAATTTATAAATTAATCTAAAATAGTATGATGAGTTAGATTGTAAGATTAGTTTTATTTTAATATAGATCAAACATATTATATAAATCCATATTAATTTGTAGGTTTATTTTTGTGGATTCTCTTTATGACTGTAACAAGTAATGAAGCCAGGATTATAAGTTTGTAGAGGCTAGATACTTTTTAAGTATAAAATAAATATTTTTAGAAATACCTTTAACAAATTTATAAAAATAAATAAATTTTAAATTTGCATTCTTCCATAAATAACTCTAATTATACATATAAGCTTTTCATTTATTGCAATTAAGAGAAGAGGTTGGACTATGGAAATGATCTATATTGAAATTATAAAAAATAGGTAATATATATAAACCATAAACTAAGTTTTATATTTTTCAGAATAATATATAGCAATAACGTCGTATATTTAAAAGTTTTTTTTTTTTATAACAAAACAGAACTTCATTAAATCAACAAAAGGATTACAGATATAAATCAAACCACAAGGTTTGAGATAAAATCCAGAAATACAATCCCCCCACGTAGTAATTCTATCAACCTTTCTTGCATATTGAGCAAGACAATGAGCAGCCATATTGGCTTCTCTATAAACATGTTGAAAAACACATTCTCTAAAACAAGATAACTACTTTTTAATTTCTGCATAAAAACCACCCAGCAATGAATTAACCATGCTGTCCTTTTGAACTATTTTAATTGCCAAGAGACAATCACTCTCCACTTGAATCTTTTCTATGTTCATACTAGCGCACAGCTGAAGACCACGAAAGAGAGCAATCACCTCAATATGCTCTGGTTCAGCAACATCCACCTCTAAAACGCTTGCAGCCATGAGAACACTGCCCAAACTATTCCTCAGGATTGCACCGGTCCCAGCTTTCCTCATCTCTGAAAAAACAGCACCATCAATGTTCAACTTGAGCATGTCTGGATCTAGAGGCTTCCACTTGAACACATCTCTCATTTGCTACCTTGAAAGTTTCTGAGCTCCTCTATAACTTTTAAATAGTGAGATTGCACGTGCCGCAAGTTGATGAGGAGGGAGGATCAGCTGCTCATGAAAATATTTATTCCTCCTATACCAAAACCCCCATGCCAAAGCAAAGAAAGTAGCCAACATGTCATACTTTTTAGTACCACAGACAGCCAATGCCACATCAAAGACATTAGAAAAATTACCAATAACCAAAGCTGGAAGATAATCAGATCAGGTTCTCTTTAAGTCCACACAGCTAACCAAAGCATGGTATAAACCTTCTCTTTCCACATTGCACATACTACACCTCCCATCATTTGGAACATGCTTTTTTAGGAGATTTTCTTTTGTAGGCAAGCCATCTTTGCAAGCACGCCAAGCGAAATTCTTAATCTTATTGGGCATTGGCATTTTCCATATCTGTTTCCACACAACTCTCTAGTCACTAGCAGATGAGGACTCAACTTCTCGTGAACCCTACTGCTCCAAAATAAACTTGTAGCAGCTCCAAATACTAAACAAACAATTCCTCTCGTAGCCCCATACTCTCATGTCAATCCCATTTCCAGCACACACAGCAGTCTTCTGATTATCCTCCATAATACTTGGATTAAAGAGAGCTCTAAGTTTACCCACATCCCAAGTTCTAGAGTTAGTACACAAAGGGCACTCACACAATCATACATGCTGTCTTTACTAATCACATTCCCATCCTTCACTAGAGCATTATGACCCAGGATCCATTTATCAAGCCAAATGTTAACAGAATTCCCATCACCTATCCTTCATCTACATCCCTCCACCACCCAATTTTTGGCTTCCCAAATACCATGCCACACACATATAGGAAGGAGATCTACCCAAACTAGCCTGTAGAAAAGTTGAAGCCGAGAAGTACTTGGCTTTGAGCAACCTATGCAATAAAGTATTCTCGTCTTGAAATAATCTCCAACCTTGTTTAGCTAACATTGCCAAGTTAAAAACCCTCAAATTTTTAAACCCCATCCCTCCCCACAACTTCCTTGCACACAATTTGTTCCAACTCAACCAATGTATTCTCCTCTCATCCTTCTTTTGCCCTCACCAAAACCGAGCTATCATACCTTCCAAATCCGCACACAAACTTGAAGGAAGAAAGAAACAACTCATAGTGTAAGAGGGTATAGAAAGAGTCACTGCCTTTAACAACACTTCCTTACCCCCCCGTGAAAGCAACTTCTCCTTCCAAGCTTGTAATTTATGCCAAACTCGTTGTTTGATAGTTTGAAAGGCTTGTGCTTTTGACCTCCCAATAATTGGTGGAAGACCTAAGTACTTCTCATACTGCTATACTTCGAAATTTCCCCACAAGCTTTTAATCTCCTCTTGAACTTCCCTTAGCACGTTTGCACTAAAAACCATGGTTGTTTTTTCACGGTTGATCCGGCAACCAGAAACAACCTCATACTTCTCCAAGAGAGCTTGAGCTCTCATATTCTCCTCTACCTCAATCTTACAAAACACCAAGCTATCATCTGCAAAGAGCAAATGGTTGATATTTGGAGCCCCTCTACAGATTTTCATGCCTGAAATTTTCTGTCTCACACCAGCATCTTTCAACAGAGTAGTCAACCCTTTCGTACACAAAAGAAATAGATAAGGGAACAAAGGATCCTCTTGTCTAAGTCCTCTAGATGGAATAAATGGACCCTTAGGCTCACCATTAATCAAAACAGAGAAAGACACAGAACAATCACATATCATAATCAGATTGGCAAACTCTTGACTGAACCCCATCACCTCCATAATGGATTTCAAAAAACCCTACTCAACTCTATCATACGCCTTACTCATGTCTAACTTGAACAACATAAAGCCCTTCTTACCTTCTTTCTTAAGCTTCAAAAAATGCATTACCTCATAGGCTATCAAAATATTATTAGTATTTAAAAGTTTTTAAGTAACACAATTACATACTATGTAGCCAACAATTCAATGAACGTGGGAGGATAATTATAAGTTTTAAAAGAGAAATAATCTAATATGAATATTATATTATAATTTAATTTCTTGAAATAAAACAAGAAAATAAAATGTGTTTACCATAAAAATTTAAATGAGACCAAATTCTAATTTGATGATATGTAAGAAATATCTATTTTAAAATTTATTGACAATTTGCAAGGCACCCCTATTAGAGTGACTATTTAAGAGCATTGACCAATGCCAGTTATATAACTGTGGTAAAAAATGAAGTGTGGTAAAAAAATAAGAACAAGAGTATAAAAAAGCTAAAAGATAAACAAATTACACTAGGTTATAATATATAAATATATATATACACTTCTTTTTTATGGTTGTAACACTTCTATATCAGATCCTATTTTTTTGGGTTTATACAATACTTGATCAACTTAATTATCTATCCATTTTTATCCCATAGTTGCACTACTTAGAATGAGAGATCAGAAAGAAACGCATCAACGAATATTCATGGAGATCTCAATAATTATTCCAAAACAAAACAATTTTTAAAAAAATGTAAAAATGATACCAAAGTGGTTGACATTGCTAGCTGGAGCAATATTCTTATATATATAATGGTCGGATTGCTTTGAATCATCTTATATTGCAAGTGATCCTGCAATAAAAAAAGTAGGCAATATTCAATCTAACCATCATGTTAAGGGGACCATGTTGAAATATCTCCCGTCCTACGTACATTATTTGTATCCTTTATAATACGATAGAGTTAGACCAAAGTCAGTTAATTTCCCAACAAAAAATAAAAATAAAAATAAAAATAAAAAAGCATATGCGAGCTCTCGAAAATTAACACTCTAGCGCTACTGAGATTCAAAAGATTAACTTAAGCCTCGTTTGCATACTTAGAATATCTCAATATATCTAGATTTTTTAAATTTAAAAAAGTAATATTGCTATTTGTGTTTTGTTTAAAAGTTTAAAAATTTTGTAATGATTAGGTAATGATTAGATGAAAATGTTTAAAAATTAAAATTAAAAAGTATTTTGTGTTTGATTATATAGTCGGGTAATAAAGATCCATTTTGTTTATTAATTCTTGGTTTAAATAGGATATAGGATGATCCAATTCAAACTGATAAACACATGTATTCTATAGTGTAAATATGTATATGTGTCAGGATTTTGTATAAGAATAGTGCTATTTACAGTCGTAAGATAGTCTGAGAGTATGTAAATCCAACATACTCTTTTTGAAAAAAAGTGAGATATACCATTAAAAAAAT
This sequence comes from Pterocarya stenoptera, assembly GCA_003123785.1. Classification (NCBI taxonomy): domain Eukaryota; kingdom Viridiplantae; phylum Streptophyta; class Magnoliopsida; order Fagales; family Juglandaceae; genus Pterocarya; species Pterocarya stenoptera. Next base: position 276,212 of record QEOT01009523.1, read on the forward strand.
AATTTTTTTCATGTACGTCCCAAATTTAATCACTTTTTTCCAAAGGAGTATACAGATTATACATTCTAAGACTGCAAATATCATTTTTTTTTCATAATGTGAACTTTACATATTTTCATATTCCGCCTTTGTCTCTATAATTTGCACAAGTCAACTTGGAAAACAAAAATTATGGAGGATTTAAATTTAAAAGAAAAATAAAAATTGTAAGCACAAATGATGTCAAGTTTTCATGGTTTCATAAGGCATGAATTGGTGAGTGCAGCTAGAATATTGGAAGGGGATCATTTTAGTCAGAATGCATTTACACACACAAAAATATTTATTTATTTATTTATTTATTTATTTATTTATTTATTTATATCTTTGCTACTCATTATCATCATACCCAACACATTTGATAAGAGAGAAAAAAAATTAAAAATTAAAAAATCATATGTGGTATGTGGTGTGAGAATGATATTGAAGACAGTGGGAGCAAATCCATTGCTTTAGATTTTGGGCATGTTTGGGAATACAATTGTTTTCAGATATTCTCAAACTATTTTACTACTATTCACAAATTATTAACTACTTTTTTATTATTATTGATAAACTATTTCACTACTATTCACAAACTATTTTACTAATATTCACAAATATTCTAAGATATTTTTATTATCCAAACCAACCCGCCTCTTCTATATTTTGGGTAGGGATTAGGGTTTGGGTCCACTACAATGGCCTATTCTTGTCCTTGGGAAAGGTTGTAGGTGGGGATAGTGAAGGTAGGTTTGCATTTTTGCTGTAAGCTAGGAGATTTTCTCCACTTCACAAAGCCCACTAGGCTTCAGCCCAATACCCGGCCACAAGGTCCCAAGACTACTCATGAAGTAAGGTGCCTGACAGGGAAAGGGATCAAGTAACTGACAGGACAGACCAGTCTGGCACCACTCGGCCACGTTTCAGACTTGGAAACTTGTATGAAACATAGCTGAAAATACGGAGAACCATTGATCCACTGACATGGGGACATCAAAGGCTCACAAAGGATAAAAGCAAAGCTAGGGAATCGCGCCACATTAATGACACCACTACAGAGCTACACGCCATATTGATGGTACTGTCACAAAGTCACACCTCATTATAGGACTCTAGCAGGAGGAGCTATATGAAGGGCACGGACTCCGTAGAGATAGACACGATCTGTCCCCCCTAGACTCGTGATATAAATAGCAAGCCCAAGGTACGAGAAACTCTCTCTGATCCCTAGAGTCTCTTACTTATTTACAAACTTTCAAGAGAATTTATTTACTTTGGCATCGGAGACTCCCTGGACCCAAGGCCGCCCACTCCTAGTTGTCTCATTTCCCGTCTTTTACAAGCCCAAGTTTTGAAGATCTGAGTTGCCAGAATCTAGCTCAAAAGCGTGCAAGGCACGATATTAACATCTACTATTTAAGTCTCTTCACTACAAGCAGAATTTAGGATTAAAGTTATCTAGCCCGTCTTTCTTTTTTTGTACGTATGATATCAAGAGGTTTGTGGGAAACTAAACTATTCTAACTAATACTAATAACATAATAGCTAGGTACTGTTATAGTAGTTGTTAGATATCAAATATTAATGAGGATATTCAAGAAATTGATTGATGTATTGACCAAATATTAGTAATAAATAAATATATAAACTACATATTTTCGATCCTTCTATTTTTTTTTATCTTTTGAAATGCATGCATTGATTCTAGAACATCCGTTCCTCCATCAGTTTGCCATATAAATAAGAGAAGTGTTATATCTATAAAATAATAATAATAATAATAAATTATAAAAGCAAACTTACAAATTATGTAGTTTTATATATATAATATGCTAGATTTATTTTACATTCTGACGTATAACATCAAATTATATCAATTTGTGAGTTTACATTCGTGAAATTTCTTTATTGCCAAAGTATATCTCTATAAATTATATCATATAAATTATAAAAGTTCAAGAAAAAACTATTACATAATGGCATGCATTCATGTATTATCTTAGTACTCTTTCTTTCTTTTTTTCTCTTATTATAATATGAGAAAGCCTTTCCCCAGGCCAATCCGTTTTTTCCTATATAACGGAGTCCAATAAAAACGTGCCATGTACGCAATATAGGAAACTTGTTGTGGTATGCATTTTAGAGGAAAAAACGCTTCCTTCTCCCCCGCGGCACTATCTCTCTCTCATTTTCTTCTCTCCATCTTCCCAGAATGCAACCTTCGTCCCCCCCTCTCTCTGAAACATTTTTCATTTTCCCCCTAGGTCTACGCCCCCCTCTCTCTCTCTCTCTCATTTTCTTCTTCCCCCCCCCCCCACCCGAATGCCTCTGCCCGTCTGGACCTAGCATCACCCTTAACTTGGCAAAACCCAAACCTAGTAATGATGCCAAACAATCAAAAACCAGAATTGATTCTCCGGAAGTCGGATAATTCTTGGTGGAACATATGGCATCTTCCTTGACCAAGGATCCCAATTTCACAGTAGCACTTGCCCAGGCCATTTCAAGAAGATTTTTACATCAAAATCCAAATAGAAAAATGGTGAATGTTAGCAAGAAAATGAATATTGAATGTTTTAAAAGTGACAATCTCTTTCTCTCTCTCTCTCTCTCTCTCTCTTTCTCTCTCTATTCTTGTTCATTACACACAATTTTGGACTTCCACTCACTCCCTCTCATCCTCGCTCTCTCTCTGATGAAATTGGGTCTGTGGCGGTGGAGGATAACCGAAGCTTTGCTAGAGCCTCACCGCCGGTTTGCTGGATCCTCCCTCTCGTTTCTTCTTCTCTCTTTTCTTTTTTTTGTGTTTGTCTATTTTCTTATTGATAGTTTTATGGACCAAAAGGGGTGCGCGGGTCTCCTCCACCGGCGTGCAACATGCGCCGATTCTGGGTCATTTTCCGTCTAAGGGAGGGAGGGGTGCTTTGTCAAAGGGATTTCCAAAGACGGGAGGGGTGAGTATTTCGGATTACATGAATCTGTCCAAAATGTCCTTATTATGGTGTGAGCAGATGCAGATTTTATTTTTGTGAAATGTTGAAGTGGCAGTTTTCTATTGGTATCCGTCAAACTCTATTTATAAGATGGACCTGTCCAATGTCCAAAGAGGCTCGCTTATAATATTAAGCCTTAAAAAATATTATTAAAGCTTCACGATATATACAGCAAATTCCAACTTCACATATATACATGCAGACGTACGTAGGCCATGCTGATCTCATGATCATTTAATTTTCACAGCAGAAGGCTAGCATGCAGCTCGATCGATCCTGGCCTCAAACGTTTTGTACTGGCATTGGTGTTGCTTCAAAGTAATTAATGTATTCCCATTTGTGGATCACATACAGCCATGAAATTCATGAATATATATCCTTTCCAGCTTGTAGAGACTGTCATATTATATATATATATATATATATATATATTTATATATGTAGCTCACCAATAGAGGAACAGCTAGCAACTTTGGCCTATGACGATAAAGCTGCATTCACGCATAGAGTGGGGGATCAAATTAAGATGATCAATAAATACTTGCTAGCATGCAGGTGCACATGAAATTAGGTTGGGTTTTTTCTTAAGTTCATTTTTTTTTTTTTTTTTATCGAATAAAGAGGATTAATTAATCTGGATGTATGACTAAGTACTGATTAACTGTATGCAATTTTTTAATGAAGGGTTTATTGCTAATTAGGCTTGTAAAAGCTCTACTAGCTAGCTAGAACATGCATCGATCATGTTTTGTGTTAACGTCGTATTTCATACGTCTTTGAATCAGGTTCCATCAACTCAAGTCTTTAGAATTGGGCCTGAGAAAATAGAGAAGAAAAAAACTGAGAGAGGGTGACATTGGGGTCAGGGAGTCTCCGATGCTGGAGTTAGTAGAGTATTTTAGAAGTCCTCGTACCTGAAAGTTACTATTTATACCAGGAGTCTAGGGGAGGGACACATCGTGCCTTTCCCTATGAAGCCCATGCCTTGATACTATTCCTTTTTGTACGTATGATATCAAAAGTCAATGGGAAACTAAACTATTCTAACTAATAATAATAACCTAATAGGTGTTATTTTTATATCAAATATTTATGAGGATATTAAAGAAATTGATTGATGTATTGACCAAACACTACAGTAGATTTCATTTATTATGACAAACGAAACCGTCACAAAAATTAAAACTGTCATAGAAACTTTTTGGTGACGGTTTACTGTACAACCAACACTAAAAGTTTTTTGTGACGGTTCGAAGTCTTCCGTGAGATGCAACGTTCGAACATGAAGATATTTTATGACAATTAAATTCTGTCACAAAAAGTAACATTCAAACGTTTACCTGACCGATTTGCATTAGAACAATAAATATCTAACGTTCAATATTTTTCATTTGCACATTTGATTTTTACGTTCGAACGTAGACACTTTCCAACGTTTGTGTTGTGACGTTTCAATTTTACATTCTCACGTTATTAGGCAGTTGTTCGAAAGTCAAAGATTTAACATTCGGATAGTTAATCAATACGTTCGAACATATCCTTTTAACCATTCAAACATTAAGAAATATTCATTCGATCGTAATAGAATAAATTCAAACATTTGTGGAGTGTATACGTTGAATGTAATACCTTACGTTTGAATATATTTATCGCACGTCTGTGTAATTATATTCTAACGTTAATTCAAACGTAAAGCCATGTTCAAATGTTCTTTCTTTACATTTGAGTGTACTGATTAGAAATAATAATTTCATAAAATTAAAAAACATACAAATTATATCATATTACACCACAAATAGCATTATCTCATGAAAATGTTTTAGAGAGTTGCAAAACTAGAAAGCAAAGTTTTGAATAATGATAGGGTTTATTTCTTCTCCTTTCCTAGCCCAACGTGATCTTGCTACAATAACGTAATACATTCCATCTGGACCAGCATCTCCTTTTGTACTTATTCTTGAACTTCAAATTGTTGTAACGTTCGAACATTTACAATAAGCATTCAAATGTTTCGTAAAATTTTCCAATCTCACTTAGTGTCCCGCCAAGTCTATTTACAACCTAACAGTCAAACGTAAATATATTGACATCCGAACGTATATGAAATTATGTCCTCGCATCTGCCATAGAATTAACAAAGGAAATGTCCTGCTAATTTTTTCACAAACGTTATAACTTAACTATTCCACTTTCGAACGTACAAAAATAATATTCGAACGTAAATGTGTTGACATGTGAATGTAGATGAACCTAGGTCCCCTATATGCCATAGAATTAATGCAGGAAAGTTCCCGCCAATTTTTTAAAAAAACTTTCAAACTTAACTATTCCATGTTCGATTGCCTACAAATCACATTCGAACGTAACAGTATTAACATGTGAATGTAAATGAAATTAGGTTCCTGCATGTGCCATAGAATTAACGCAAAAAAGTTTCCGTCAATTTATTTCGAATCGTTCAAACTTAACTATTCCACGTTTGAACGTCCAAGGATTACGTTTGAACGTAACATCATTGACATGTGAAGGTATTCGAAATTAGGTTCCCATATTTGCCATAGAATTAATGCAGGAAAGGTCCGGCCAATTGATTTTAAGAACGTTCAACATTCATTTTAACGTTCCAACATATATCCCACCACGTTCGAACATATATTTAATTTTTGAACGTGGTTTATATATTATAGTTATATAGTATATGTAACAGAATTATATAGCATAGTAATGTATATAGTATATATTATATGGTTATATAGTATATATTAATCTATATAGTTAGTATAGTAATCTAGCATATAGTATATATGATTTCAAAAAAAAAGTATATAGTATATATAGTAATCATTTATATGGTATGTATAATATACTATATACTATAATAATCTAATATATGGTATATATAGTAATCTAGTATATAGTATATATAGTAAGTAATGCAATATGGTAATCTACTATATAGTATATATAGTATTTAGTAATCTATATAGATAATATAGTTAGTATAGTAATTATTATATAGTATATACACTACAAGAAAAACATTTTTTCTCGGCCTTAGAAATTCGCCGCAATTAACTATTTCCAAGGATTTAAAAATCGCTGCATGTCCATTGCATATGTTTGTTCACTTCTGTTTTATCCCAACAAGTACTAAAAATCACCGCAAATACTTACTTTTTGAGGCGTATTTAATTCACCGCATATACCAACTAAAATGCTGCAAATGGCCATTCGGTTTACTTGTTAAATCATTGGAAAAACCTATTTGCAGCAAATTATACTCGCAATAATAAGAAAGTTGCCGGAAATAATATTTTCCAACAAATATGTGTTTCAACACTAAAATCTTTCAGGAACCATAAAGAGTTTTGGCAACAAACATTAATTGTCACTATTAAGTATTTCTAGCGGCTAATTATCACCGCAAATAGACCAGAAATCGTTACAAATATTCGTGACCATTAGAAGAGTAGAAGCTATATACGTAGTCAAGAATGCAGATGAAGCCCTGACCTAACTGGGGTGGGTGGAGTTGCTGGTCGAAGAGAAGCTGTCGAAGAAGAACTTGGGGAAGAAAAGGAAATATCGGAGGGTGGGGGGAAAATCTTTGTGTTGACTCCCTTTCATTAAAGGACCCCCCAATTGAGCCGATTAAAACTGTCGCAAAAACGCAAGGTAATTTTGCAGTGAAACAAATCGCCGCTAATGTAACCAAAATTGCTGCAAAAGGGCATGGGAAATGTCCCTTTTATTAAAGGACCCAATTGCAGTGATTAAAAACGTCTCAAAAAGGCAAAGTAATTTTTTCACCGCTAAAGTAACTAAAATCACTGCAAAAGCGCACGGGAAAATATTAATGTGAGAACACAGCAGCGAAATCGAAATCGTTGAAAATAACAAGTATTTCCGGTGATTTTATTTCCATCAAACATAAAATGGCTGGGAAAAACACGTTTTTTTGTAGTGATAGTAGATTATGTAGTTAGTAATCTATATAGTTAGTAAATATATAGTATAATAATCTATATAGTTGCTATAGAATGTATATATAATTGTTGTCCGTTGTTTATGATATCTATTATTTTTATAGAATATTATTTTACTCATAGTGTTGGTTATAGAGATTTATATGATATAAGATATATAGATTGTAATACACAACTTGAATTAAAATATATATATTATATTAGTATACATATTACTATATTGTGTTACAATATATTATTATATTAAAATAATATATATTATATTACTGTATATATATAGTATTTCCCCAGTCGATCCATATTTGGAAAAATATACTTATGTAATATTTACATATAAATATAATACATATATAAATTCATTCTTTTTACATTTGAGCGTATCAATTGTAACGTTCGCATGTTACTTGTATATATATTGTGAGTCCGAAAGTCTCACGGCATTTCAACTACATCCAAAATTCGAACTATCGCACTCCGCCATCGAAACTGTCACACGCCGCCGTCAATCGCCACCACTACCGTCACATAAAAGGTCAGTGTCCATCTTTCTCCCTTTTATTATGTTTTTTTTAACATATATAGGGTTTTCGATATGAACTGAAACCCATATGAGTTGCCAAAGTTCACTTTTAATTTTTCAGCCACCATAAGTGGCCAATGGCTACTATAGACAGTCTACACTCAGTATATACTTCTTTTCTATGGTGGCCATTACAAGATTAACGTCCTATTTGAGGAAATCAAAAATGCCTGAGCCTTTCTAGGTTTAAACGTCCGTACATCCCACAGTCAACATTCGAACGATCATCTGTACTCCGAACGTATGTTAGTCTACGTTCAAATGTACTGTTACATTCAAGGTTTATATATTAAAACATTTGAATGTAAAGTTTTTCTGGCCATTTGAATCCTAACGTTCAAACGTAACATTTCTACAGTTTGAATGTTTATGTTGACATTCGAACTGTATACATAAAACGTTTGAATGTAAGGTCTCGTGAAACATTTTAGTCCTAACATTCGAACACATACTCGCATAAGTTAAATATGTTTGAAAGCACGCGCACGTTCAAACATATTTATATGAAATGTTCGAATATAACGTTTCATGGTTTTTTTAACTCCTAACGTTCGAATGTGATTATCTACATGTTCGAATGTTATCTTTTTACATTTGAATGTTAAGCTATATATTCAAATGTATTTGGGAAACAGATTTAATTTGTGCCACTTTATATATATTTATATGTATTCTAATTTTTTTTTTCTTTTTTGTAGAATATGGCTCATCCTTTAACAACTAGGAAACGGGGGAGGGAAGGAACCCAGGACACTTCTTGGATAGGCTATAGAACTGTTATGGCCGAATGCAAACTGTATATCAACGAGTTCGGCAAGCTAACATGCGACGAAAAGAGTCTAATGTTTGTATTTATTTCCAACGTTTGGACCAACATCTGTGCACTGAAGGGGAGGATATACCCCTCCATGGTCCGAGAGTTTTATAGGGAGATGTCATCCATGCTTCAGGATGCATCATCTTACACTGTAACTATATGTGGTGTTTAGTTCGAGGTTTCAGCGTATGTCATCGCCAAGCTACTCGGGGTCCCTTGCATATCTGAGGCATCGACTACAGTGGATGCTCAGGCTTAGGATGCACCAGATCTAGGCATATATGCATCATTTACTAGCTTGGTCGAGTCTATGGCCAGAGATGTAAACCCGTTGGAAGGCAAAGGGACTGATCAGCCTAAGGATGACAATCGCGATGAGGATTTCTTCATCCTCACTGGGAGATACTGCACACTAGTTGATAAGAAGAACACATTCTCTCAGACGTTGTTGCTACTATTTTTTCCATGATGTATCTTATAATTGCAAAAAACGAGGATCATGTGGCACATAAGGCCACCTTCAATCGGACTCAAACACAGTTCCTCATACGAGTGGCACGTAGAGAGCCCATCGACTTGCCACTGTGGACATTTGAGAGAATCCGTTACGAGGCTAGCATCATCTCCACTGACAACCTCCCATATGGGGTGATCATTACTCGACTATTACTGGACCGGAGAGTGCCACCCCAAGCAAAGGACTAGTTGACTGAGCAAATGAACCCCCTAAACGTAACCTCACATCGTTGGAACATTGGATAAGGAAGGGGGCATACTCTGCGTGAGCCTGGGCCTATACCAGATTTTGTTCCTCCTAACTAGTCTAGGGCAGGTGTTGCTCCCCATAGTGGGTACATCTACAAGGGATGCACGCCTTGCTTGGGTTGATGCGATAGTCTCAGATATTACTGTGCATAATGACCGACAGATCGTGCATGTACAGCAGAGTGTCACCGAGGTTGGCTATCGTTTAGATATCCTAAACGAAAAGTTTAACAGATTGACTAAGGAGTTTCATACATTTGTAAACTCCTTCCGGGTGTTTTGTACTTTTATCATATTTTGTATTTATATTTCAATATATTTATTTTTTATATTTTATGTAATAAACAATATCATTTAATATATCTAGTATTTTTGTATTTCAATTCTCAACTCTTTTTAATTTTAAATTCCAACTTTAATTTTAAAACATTTCACGTTCGAACATTAATGACAATTGTTCAAACGTTTGGACACTACAAGAAATAAGGCCTTTTGCGGCGATTTTGTGTCTGTTAAAAATAAAATTGCCGCAAAAAACCATTAATTGTAACGAGTTTCACATCGCCACAGCCTTTGGTCTTTTGCAACGATTTTTTCACTTTTTACAACGAAAAAAAAAATCGCCGCAATACTAAACCACCTTTTGCAGCGATTTTTAACTTTTTGCAATATTTAAAGACTTCTTGCGACGAATGTAAATTCGATGGAATTGAGAAAATGACTCTTTGCAGCATTTTTTTAACCTTTTAGCGACGAAAACATTCGCCGCAAGTAAAAATTTGAAAATTTGAAAACTTTTACTCGAGCGCCGAAACTCACGAAAACACCCGCGCGCCCCAAACTCTAATCCCTCTCTCCTTTCCTCTTTAACTTCTCCCCCCCTCC
>QEOT01009524.1:8114-23831 GCA_003123785.1 Pterocarya stenoptera
CAAAAAAAAAAAAAAAAGCAGTATTAAAATTGTAGCCAGTCCTCGGCTATATGTAGGCAAAAGTACTGTAAAATCAAAATCTGCCTAATGTCGATCAAAATCAGCCTGCATTGAAGTAGACATACCTTTGATTTTTGGCTCTTAAAAACTGCGACTCAATAAATATCTAATGATACAGTGGTTGGGCATTCTTTTTTCTTTATATATATATATATATTATAAGCATTGAATTTTTTCTTTTTCTTTTTAATTTTTTTATTCATATTTTTTTATAATTTAAAAATATTTTTAAAAAATATAAAAAAAATATCAATACACTAATAATTACTTTCTTAACCATTAAGTAAAAAAAAAATAATAATAATAGAGATGCCAAATTTAGGTGTCAAAATAGTATTTTTCTTTTTTTATACAACCCGAAAGTCAAAATTTTTCTCAAGACTTTTCTTCCTCCCGTTCAGTACTTAGAACTTCATATATTTTCTCTTTTGTTTCTCTCTCCATCCTTTCCTCAATTCTCACGGTTAGGTGTCCATCTCTTTACATCCTAACCATCATCTCAACCAAAAAATCACTTATTCCATCGATTTCTCCTCATGCAAAGCCACCTCCTCCGTCGCTGGTATCGCTCTGCACATCCTCAAAAATCATTGAAAAATGTTGCATCCCGAACCATCGCCTACCTCAAATCTCTACAATTATTAACGTTGGAACATTTGTTGTTATGGCTCCATGCTACATTAATTGTACTAATGATTTGTATGAAACATATGCTATTGGTTTGGGAGCATTTGTGTTATGTATAACAGCAACTGGCTTGGTTTATTATGATTGCATGCTACATTTAAACTAACCCTGGAATGAATTTGGTTTGTGATTTTATCTTCAGTTAAATTAAATCATTTGTTTTCCTCTGTTGCTCCACTAGAGACCACCCTCATTTTTGTTTACGTCCTTTCTATCTCCTCGATAGAGAGCATGCAATAGATTCCTTTCTTTCTGCAAGGAGTTCCATTGCTTCCTGCAATAGAGTGTTTGAAAGTTTCTTCCCACAATTGATGGAAATTCTAGGACTTTCTGTATGTTGAAGAAATGAAAAAGGCTTGATAAATTTGTTAACGGGATAAAAAAAAAATAGATTGATGAGTAGAGAGGAATACTCGAGACAAGACAACAACGGTGAAAAGAAGAATCATTTTTCTCTATTCTTATCAGTAGAATAAAGAGTTTCTTATATAAAACATGTACATAAAGCACAAATGTCAAAAAAAGAAAAGAACCAAAGGAGACAAGTTTTGTTCACTGTACATAAATGAATACTTTTGTCAATTACATTCATAGCTAACTTTATCAAACAGTTGATGTGTCATGCGCCCACCATTGCTCTTTGTTTCTTCTGTTTTGATCACAACAAGTGTACCACCACAAGGTGCGCTACCTGATGCACTATTCATCCATTGGACAGCAGTTGTAGGCTGCAAGTTTATTAGAAAAGTTTGTGACTCCCCCTCAAGATGGGTATGGATGTTTAAGGTATCCATCTTGGATAGTAAAAAATAGAAGATGGCAGCAGGAAGGGTCTTGGGGAAGATGTCTGGCAGTTGAAATTTGGAGGCTATGTGTACAGGTGTAAAAACCTTAGACAATACATTTTCCCTAACAAAGTGGCAATCCAATTCTATGTGCTTAGTCCTCTCATGGAAAACTGGATTCTTGGTCAAGTGGATTGCTGATTGGCTATCACAATACCAGAGTGATGGCTTGGGATGGTCTATGTTAAAGTCCTTGAGTAGAGAGATTATCCACACAATTTCACAACTGGTATAGGCCAAGACCCTATACTCTACCTCTACAGAAGATCGAGAGACGGTGGCCTGTTTCTTGGACTTCCAACTGATTAAGGAGTCTCTAATGAAAGTGCAAAAACCTGTTATGGACCTTCTGGTTTTTGGACAAGCTACCCAGTCAAAGTCACTAAATGCATTTATGTGCACAGTTGACTGTGAGGAAAGGAGGACACCTTGTCCTATGGAGCCCTTCACATATCTTAGGACCCTATGAGTTGCCACCATGTGAATATGAGATGGCTTGTCCATAAACTAGCTAAGAATGCAAACAGCATATATAATATCTGGTTGAGTTATGGTTAAATAAATTAACCTTCTAATTAGTCTCCTATAACCTGTTGCATTAGTTAAGAAGTCAGAAGATGAATGTGATAGTTTGTGATTCATTTATATTGGAGTGTTAGTTGGTTTGCATCCAAGCAAACTAGCATCTTCAAGAATTTTCAAGCTATATTTTCTTTGACATAAGTGAATACTTGAAACTAATTTGGCAATTTTCAATCCTAAAAAGTGTTTTAGGTTTCCAAGATCCTTAATCTTAAATTGAGAATGGAGGTGTGCCTTTATACTATCAACAACAACTGTGTTAGAGCTTCCCATAATTATGTCATCAACAAAAACTAACAAAGCCACAAAACTTGATTTATCATTTCTTGTAAATAAGGAATAATCTAATTTGGACTGTTGGAAACCAATTGAGATGGAAGAGGAGAACTTTGAATACCATTGGTGAGAGGCTTGCTTAAGTCCATAAAGGGACTTATGCAACTTACAAACCAACTTTTTATCTTTAAAGTGTGATGACTCCCCTTGAAATTGATACCCTGGAGGTAAGTTCATGTAGATTTCTTCATCCAAATCTCCATGGAGAAAGGTACTCATATGCACATCCAATTGGTATAAGTGCCAATGCTAAGAAAATTCGAACTATTGTGAGCTTGGCTATAGGGCTAAAGGTTTGATAGTCAAATCATTCTTTTTGTGTGTAACCCTTAGGCACTAATCTGGCTTTATTCATCTCTAAGGTCCCATCAAATCTTAACTTAACCTTATTCACATATTTGCAGCCAACAGTGGACTTACCAAGGGGGAGAGTGGTGATCATCCAAGTTTCATTGTTTGCCAAAGCTTTTAATTCTAAGTTCATTGCCTCTTGGCAATGTGAAAATCTCACAGTTTCTTGGTAACTTTTTTGTTCATTTAATAGAGGAAGAGAAAGGGCATAGGATCTGTGAGTAGGTGATAATTTTGTGTAGGTTAAGTGTTGATGGAGGGGGTGAGTAGTTGAGACAAGTTGACAGTGATAGTCTTGTAGGTAGGTGGGTTTATGTCTAAGTCGATCTGACCTTCTAGGGGGAATGACATGCACTAAATCACTAGTAGAAGGTGATGAGTGAAGGGTTTGAGATGAGGTGTATGAGATTTAGTAGTTAGAAGTGATGGGAAATTGTTGTCAAATGAATCAGGTGATGAGGGATTTGTATGAGTGTATGAGTGCATAACAGTTTCAAGATAGGAAAAAGTTGAGTTTGACAGTGGTGAAGGAAGGACCAAACCAGGTGGAGGTGTAGTATGGATAGTGTTAAAGTCAGAATCTTGAAAAAGGAAAGTGGATTCATAGAAAATGGCATCCCTGGAAATGACAAGAAAGATGCATCTCTTGGCTCTAGGACTCAGTTTGATTCTGTTATGCTTGAGGGTAGATGCAAAACAAAAGCATCCAAATATCCTTAGATGTGTGTATGATGGGACTGTTGAAAAAATGACTTCATAGGGAGATTTATTGTTCAAAGTGGGAGCTAGTATTCTATTAATGAGGTGAGTGGCTATCATGACAGCATCTTCCCATAATTGAAGAAACAGGGAAGCTTGAAAGATAAGGGCCCTAGCCACACATAAAAGGTGTTGATACTTTCTCTCAACCACTCCATTCTGTTAAGGGATATAGACACATGTCTTTTGGTGCAAAGTTCCTTTAGAATTGTAGAAAATGGGCATGTCAAATTTGAGTCCATTATTAGATTTGATTTGTTTTATTTTGGCACTGAATTGAGTGTTAATCATGTGAACAAAGTTCTTCAAAAAGGTCCTTGTTTTAGATTTTAATTTCATTAAATAAACCCAAGTGACCCGAGAGTGGTCATTAACTACAGTCAAGAAATAATGATGATCCTGGATTGAAGCTTGTGAGTATGGGCCCCAAATGTCACAATGGACTAGTTTGAAAGGAGCTAAGGTGCAAGAGGTACCCAGATTGAAATATTTTCTTTTTTGTTTAGCCAAATGGAAAATAGTGCCAAAGATCAAATTCCTACTAGTTATTTGCTTGGAAGACATGACTAGAAACTGGTTGGTTGACAGTGTGACTGGAAGGAAGTGAACCATTGACTATATTGCAGCTATGTGAAATGAAAGTGATGAAGTAAAGGTCATTGTGTACCCTAGCAAGTCCAATCGTCATCTATGAAAAGAGGGCTTGTATGAAACAAAATTTGCTTAGAAAAACAAGGCAAAGTGAGGTGATGTGAGTGAGTTTGCTAACATAGATTAAGTTGAAGGTGAATGAGGGTACACAGAGAACATTATTGAGAGTTAAGGAATCAGATAGCTTCACAGTCCCAATGTGAGTCACCTTGACTTGAGAGTTTTGTTAGGTAATTGAACGAAGGATTAGGTCTCACAAGTGATGGAAGTGAGCAGCGATGTAGAACAAACCATGTGGTCTGTTGCTCAAGAATCCAAGGTGTAGTTTGTGAGTTGTTTGAGTGATGGTTTAAAAGAGATGTAAATTGTTCATGGTGAGTTGCAGAGAAAATGAAAGAATCTGGCAAGGAATAAGCAATAGATGGGTGTAAATTTATACCTGCCACGTTGGAGGAATAAGGGGCACTAGTTGTAGTATCTACAATATTGTCTTGGTTAGGTGATGGAAGGTTACCAATATTGAGTTGAGATGTCTTAGCATTGACAAGTGCAAGGAGTTGTTGAATCTGAGCTTCAGTAATGGGCAACTGTGATCCTTCCATGGGTGCCTTCTCATGATTTTGTGATGTGCCTTGGTTTGTAGAGTGCCCATATGAGAATCCTCCTTTTGACTTAGTAAATTTGAAATAAGGAGGGAAACCAATCAGTCAATAACATTTGTCCTTAGTGTGTCCACTCTTACCATAGTGGTAACATGTTGCCTTAGCCTTGTTTATCTTCTTAGCCTGAGATTGGAATGCAGCCAGGACTGAGGTTTCATGGTTAGGTAGCAAGAGGGCACGAGTTTCCCTCTTCCTTTCTTCCTGCAAAACTAATGAAAAAATAATTTCCAAAGATGGCGTAGGAGTCATCAAAATAATCTGTCATCTGATGCAATCAAAGTTATCATTCAATCCCATTAGAAATTTAAAAACACAATCTATTTGTTGAGCCTCAGCAAGGGATTTTACAATGTTACGAGTGCACAACTCACAAGAACAATGAGGAATGGGTCTATAGTTGTATAGTTCTTCCAAAACAACATTGAGTAGAGTAAAGTAATCACTTACAGATTGAGAACCCTGTGTGATGGAGGCAAGTTGTTGTTGAAGTTGGTAAATCCTTACATTGTTTGGTTGTGCAAATCGTGCCTTGAGTTTATCCCATACTGTTTTGGCAGAGCTAATGTACAGAATATTAGATGCAATTTCCTTACAAATGGAGTCTAGAATCCATGAGAGGATGAGGTTATTACACCTTAACCAAGGTATGTAGAGAGGGCCTGTGAGGATAGGTGTTTCGATGGTTCCATCAAGGAACCCAAGTTTGTTCTTGATGGAGATGGCTAGTATGAATGAACGGTTCCATGAAAGGTAATTAGGTCTTGTCAAGTGTGGGTGACCACCACACAGTGGCAGAACCAACAATTGTGTTTAGGGGGGCCAATTTTTCTACTATGTGACACATTTATGTAAAGAGTAATGTTAAATACAGTTTTAAGGTATGCAATCTCTACGTACTCCCTATGGAAAAAAAAAAAAAACAGGATCCACCATTAATAAATGATTTTTTTCATATGGGTCTTACATTTACATGATTTTTTCAAAGGGAGTGGGTGAGACTTGCACATGATCCTAGGACTGCAAGCATCATTTCTCTTATGTAAATTAAAAAAGATTGAAAAATCATAAAAACATAACTACAAACTATTTTTCATATAGATCATTAAACTTAAATAATTTTTCTTGTATTTTCACTGTGAATTCTATATTAAAAAACTCAATATTGTATAATAAAAAACTTTGAGATTCATATTAATAAGTTTATTATTTCTCCTAAACTTAGTTTTAATTTTAATTTTGGAGAAGCCACATCCTTGAAAATAGATCATATATAGAAATTAAACAAAATTTTGAGACTATAAAAAAAAAATTGGAGAGAGACATTTCTAGATGTATTGAAATTTTAAAAACTTTTAAAAAGCATATGCAGATTATAAATTTTGCGGGGGAGGGGGGCATTTTCTATATTTGTAGAATTATGTATAAAATTTAGGAGGTAGTTTACAATTTCAAGAAGTCTTGGGGGGCCCATGGCCCCCTTAGTACAACATGGGTTCTCCACTGCAACCACAATGTTGGCATTATCATTGTGGTGCAAGAAGAAAGGGGTGTTGGGGTTTTTAGATGGAGAGGTGTTGTGATAAGTGTTAATAGAAGATCCTTCATCGGCCATTTTGATGACAACAGTGAGTTGCAACTCCAAGAAGGTTGAATTAGCAGAAAAAAAAACAGTAGAAGAAATCACAAGAGACCCAACTCTAATATCATGTTAAAGAAATGAAAAATGTTTGATAAATATGTTGACGAGATTTAAAAAAAAAAAAAAAAAAAAAGATTGATTAGTTGAAAGGAATACTTGAGACAAGACAACAATGGTAAAAAGAAGAATCACTTTTCTCTATTCTTATTAGCAGAATAAAAAGTTTCTTATATAGAACATGTACATAAAGTACAAATGCCAAAAATAGAAAAGAATCAAAGGAGACCAGTTATGTTCATTGTACATAAATGAATACTTTTGTCCACTACATTCCGAGCTAACTTTATCAAACAACTGATATGTCATGCGCCCACCATTGCTCTTTATTTATTCTGTTTTGATCACAGCAGGTGCACCACCACAAAGTGCACTACCTGATGCACTATTCATCCCTTGGATAGCACCTGCAGGCTGCAAGTTTCTTAGTGAAGTTTGTGAAAAAAAAATTGTTAGGGAGTGATTTGACTGAGGCTCCAAGAAAATTGCTTCCAAATCCATTTCTACCAGTAAGACATGCTACAACATGATTCAGAGCTATTTAGATTTATTAAATAAGACCTTTTTGTTCTACCTTGGCGAGTCGCGACTGGTCCTCAAGATGCATATATTTATTTTGGTGGTGAATTTATCAACTTTTGTTTAACCATGTTATATTATTATTATTGTTAAATTATGGTGGGGATACTAAAATTTTTCTTTCTTTCCTTTTTTTTCTCTTAAAGAAGAAAATTAGAATCTAATATCGAGAGTAATGCTAGCAGACAGTAATGCGGGTGACTTTTTGAATGTTTCCAACGTTCACTTTCTTTTGGATGACGGGGTTCTCAGTACTACAGGAAAGGGGCAACGCAAATATAAAGCGACTCTCAGAGCACTGGTGCCTAGTCAAATGCAAAATAAAAAAATATAACTAAATTTTACTTAAATTAGTTATATTAGACCAATTAAAGTCTTTGGGTGAGAGTTTGAGCTACAGTAAATCAAAAGCGAAATCTAAACTTGAAGTTAGGATTGAGAGTTAATCTTAATCCATCTCATCTCATTATTATAACTTTCACAAAATACAATAAACAATTCAATTTTTTCAAATATCAAAGCAATAATAATATTAAACAATAATATTCTAATATTTTATTCAATTTTTAACTTTCATATGATCAATTCATCTCATCTAAACTCACTATTCAAACCTAACCTCACTGTAGATTGACCAAATGACTATTTTATTCTTCTTTTTTCCTTCCAACGGTCAGAAACCCTCTCCATTCTCTCAATTTCTCTTTTTTCTTCCTCCTGAACCTTCATTGGCATTTTCAATCCCCTCCTACTCTGTCCCTCATTGTCGCCAGCTCTTCAGAGCATTCATATTGAATTGGCTATCATATTCTTCAAATTTTGACTAATATGTAGCTTTTTCACTTTTAGCTAATCATTCAAAACTTGAATTCTACATTGGATTAGCCATCACACCCTATATAATAATAAAATATTATTATTTTTTATTTTTATATTTCTTTAATTATTTTTTATTTTTTAATTAATTATTTTTTCATAATCTCCAATAATCATATTCATTTTCATTTTCACAATCCAATAAACAAAGAATATTATTATATACATGAAATGCTTTAAGGAAAAATGAAAACAATATGAAGAACAATTTATACCATATCAATATCCAAATATAGAAGTTTCATCACTGCCCACAGTACAATGAGAATTAACAAATGGATATAATGAAATCATATGAGATTGCGCTACACTACCCCAAATAAAGAATAGAAGAAATCGGGAAAAAAAAAACCCAATTGAGGAAGAAAAAAAAACCCCAAATAAAAAATTAACCCAAAACAATTCGACAATCCAAGATGATATAAAATAATTTCATAGTCAATCCAAGCAACCAAAAACATTAATCAAAGTAAACACAGTTAATCATTCATTAGTCAATCACTACACATAAACAAAAACCCACGCACCCACAAACAAAAACCCACCCAGAAGCATGACAAGCAACACTAAATAGAAGAAAAGCTACATAGAAAAACCTCATAGGATCAACGGGGAGAGAGAGAGAGAGAGAGAGAGAGAGAGATGCACTACCTTGTTAGTCTTGGACCACGAAAACGAAAACTGCGACAAAGAAGAAACCCGGAAGAGAAACGAAGCAATAGCGAGAGGAGAGAGTAATAGATAAAAAGGGAAAGAGAAAGATGAGAGAATTGTATTGGGCCGAGAATGTGAAAATATGGTGGTTTGTGGTATCAGCGGGGATAGGGATAGAGATAAAGATCAAGATATAGATAGAGAGTGTTTTAGGGTTAGAGAAATTTGGGTAAAGAATGATGAGAGGAAAGAGGCCTCTGAAGGAAGAGACGTGAGCTGAGGGAAAGAGGGAAGAAGAGAAGAAATAAGAGGCGCGGGAGAGAAAGAGGGGAGAAGAAGAGAGAAAGAAATCGCGGGAGAGGAGCCGAAATTAATAAATAATACCTTTAGCTAGGCGACAGGACTTTTCATCTTTGAAAAAAAATATGAAATTACTATAGCTGAATTTTTAAATGAAAAGTGTTTGACTAAACCAATGTGGGCCAATTTTTGCAGAAATATGTAAAATTTAAAGATGAAATGTTGTTTGAAGAAACCGATGTGGATGCTCTCAAGCCACCATCCAACACTCATCTTCTGAGGTGGTCTCTAATACATCGAAGCTATAAATAACATTATGTGATTTTGCCCTAGATTCTTCTGTCCCTCACCGTTGCCAAGTCCTCCTCCATTGCAACCGAAGCCCCTTCTAAATGCTGATGACCTGATATTTGATCTGTAATGAGGTATTTTCTTTCCCCCATGTTATATTCTTCTTCTTCTTCTTCTTCTTTCTAGTTTCGTGCTCTAACTCTGCATCAAGGTGACAAGTCACTTGTTTGATGTCCTTAAAGTCAAAGTCTTTTAGTTACACAGCCTCTTACTCTATCTTGTTCAGCTTCTCTGCTTGATTAGGCGATCATCTCTTGAAAACCCATATGAAAATTTCCTCAAGATTTTGTTATCAGAGAAATCCTTTCTGATTTGGAGATTGGCTGATTTTCCGTTTTGTTCTAATATTTGTAGTTTTAGATACAAGTTGGGTTTGAGTTCTATCAATCGAGAATATATGTGCTCCATTTAAGATCTCTGGTAACCCATTTCAATTGGGGATTTAAACTTCTTGCTTTTGTTTAAAAGTTTAGTATATTCTTTGAAGATCAATAATTATAAAATGACTGGTGATTTGGAAATTGTTGATGTCCTTATTGATAAATATTTTTTATGTTTTTATTTGGTGTGTTTCTTTCCAGGTACTCTTGCACTTTGTGGCACCAACTTGGTGTCACTAAAGTCATTACAAATGTGTTTGTTGGCTTAAAAAATTATAGATGTGCTTATTAGGTAGAAGAAAGAAGGCCCCAAATCGACTTGAAGGGTTTCTGTTTGAGTTTTGTTGTTGATGTTCTAGGATTGATTGTTGTTGGGATTTTTTTTTCACTGTATTGGGTTGCTTCTATTCATGGTAGCCACAAGATAACCGTCCAGCCATTGATTGTTGTTGGAATTGATTTTTGGTAGTAAATCTTTCAATGTATGGCAGCTGGAATTGATTTTTGGTTGAACATTGCTAATTTGTGAAACATTGCTAGTAGATTTTTGTAGGCTGGACTTTTGCTTCAGCTGCTAGAAATTAAAATTAACACTTTAGTTTGATGCTAGAGTCTTTTGTACATTTTCTTTTTTGGTTGGATGCTTCACCTTCATCATCAGTTTGGGATAAAAATTCAATTGGTTGTATATGTGTTGTGATCCTTATTACGACTTCAACTTAAACACATGCACTTAATAAAGTTATTAAGTGAAGCCTTATTCCTTCTGTATGTGATTGGTTATTAGGATTGTTTGTTTCATAAATTGTATATATAATTATTGGGTAGAAGAAAAATTGGCAAAATGTATTTATTGTAAAATTAGGTAGAGGAAAAAAATATTTTGGGAAACAATAATTGAAGTAAAAATTAAATTATTAATTATTATATATTAGTGTAGTTGTAAAATATGAAAAAGAAAATTAAAAATATTATTATTAAAAAATAATATTATATCATTATTTTGAATAATCCAATATAGAGTTATGGTTTGAATGTTTTTAAATTTATAAAAAATATGTACTTTTAACTAAATTTTAGAATTTGAAGACAATTTTAACCAAACCAATGTTGAGAGAGTGCTCAAATGATTTTGATTTTTGTTTTGTTTTACAGTTTTCCTTTTTTCTTTTTTCTTTAATTTAACTTATCCCCGTATCATATCGTGCACTGCAGGAGGTTTTCCGCAGCACAGCTCATTGTAGATAAATAGATGGAAGTCAATATGAGATCAAATTTTAAATAGAATATGCAAAAGGTTAAAAATAGTATATTGATAGACAAAATAGGTTGGGAATTCACGTTCTCGTCATCTTTTGTAAAATCAATCCACGGCCTCAGACGTAGATGAATCTATCACAAGCAGTTCAATAATCACGCTCGTGATTATGCAATCTTCTTTATCAGCTCATTTTATCTTTTTATAAGATTGAGACGGTAAAAGTCCCTCAGTTTATCGCCCATCTTCAAGCCCCTTTGGTTCATTTCCTCCAGTATCAACTTCGCTTCGTCGAACCTACTCGACTCTATGAGCTTGTTAGCCAGACACCCGAACATGTGGTCGTCCAGCCACGTGTCCTTCCCAGCAAAACACCTCGCATACCCTATCACTTGCTCGTAATACCCCATCCGCATCAGCGCATTTATAACGTACATGTGCGTGGACAATAGCATCGGTACTCCGTCGTCAACCATCCTCCGCAGCAACGCCAGAGCACCTTCCACCTTCCCCACCTTACACGCGCCTAACAATAGCGCGTCATACGTACGCGTATCCGCTCTCAGCCCCTCCCCCACCATTTTTGTTAGCACTTCGGCCGCAGCAGTCAAATCTCCGGAGAAACAGTACGCCATCAGAAAGTAATTATAGCCCGTCAGATCCGGCGGGATCTGATACTTTCTCATCAGGCTCATCACGCCCCATGCGGCCTCCATGCCCTTTTTCCTCGTGAGCACGTTCAGGATGGGGTGAAAACTAGACGCATTTAAACTGTATTCCCCGCGCGCCATCGTGTCGACCAGGCGCAGGGACTCTTCGACTCGACCCAATTTGCATAGTCGCAAGATGAGCGAATTGTGCGCACTTTGCTGGGGTAACCCTTTGTCGAGGCGAGCTAGGGTCTGAGTTAGGTCGTCGAGTATGGACAGGGAGGCGTCGGTATTGGAAATGAACTTGAACGTTTTGGAGGTGTTGAAGCAACCGTCCCTTATGCGCTTGTTGAGGAGGTGGCGGAGCTCCTCGAAGTCTCTGGAACGGCCTGCGGCGAGGACCAGTTCGTCATAGTAGGCAGAGGTTGGCTCAACAGGGAATGAGTTAGGATTAGGGTTTTGAGTAGTAAAAGACCGGGTGCCGAGGAGAAGGATAGAAAGGAGATTATGAGGTTTGTGTGGAAGCTTATGGAAAAGCGACATTCCCTAGGGTTTACAACGGGTTGGGAGTCTTGTGACGGAGAATACAAGAGTGAGCGGAGGGTTTAAGGAAGAAATAGCTTATTTCTGCGGATTGGGCTGTTTTGGATCAAGCCCATTAGGCATGGCATTTACTGCACATTGTCGAAAAATTCTTATAAAAAGGATCTCAACAACTTGTACTAAAAGGGCTGGTCAGTGCAAAACGAGCCCATTGCTTTTTTCATCGGCTATATATGTATACATGTCAGGAGGGCCGACTCAAATTTGAGAGAGAATTTCGTAGATCCAGCTAGCATCATGGAAATAGAATTCCAATGAGCCAGACGCTTAATGAAAATCGTGGAAATAGACTTCGCAATGTGAATGGGCCTCAGTTTCTTTCATGATAGAGAGAGCAGCCGCTTTTGAAACTCAGACCCAAGTTGTAAAAGGGATACGACGGCATGGACATAAATAACCCTACAAGAAAAATTTTGGCAAATCAGGAGGCCCCACCACTTTGAAAACAGATGAACCTCAAAACCAAGGGCGTGGGGGGAATCATTGACGATAGATACTCAATCGATATTACACATTCGGACGGTATGGCAATGGCCCATACACCCACCCCTTTTTCGGTGACGTTAAAAGAGTAAATGTTGTAATATATATATATATATATGATAAAGAGAAAATATATTTATAATTATAAATTATATAATTATAGTATAATTATTTTGAAAAAAAAATAAAATATAGAATTTATATAAAAAAAAAAATAATTATAAATTCTATTTTTTTTCAAAATAATTATTCAATATTTACATACTTCATAATTATATCAATTATAGGTAGAATTATTCTATTATAAAAGTCAAATTTTTATCAGTCTTATAAATGTATGTACACAAATAAGGTACCGTGCCCCTTACCCTTATCCTCAAAGTTGGTCAGAACTAATATTCCGTGTCACAATGTCCTCAAATTCTCATCATAAGATACTCAAAATCTGAGTCCTTGTAAATACATATATCCTGTCAGAGATATTTTTTAGCTTTTTGTGAAAAGACGTGATGGGTTCCTTCACAATGGCTGCTTGTCTAAAAAATAAAAGAGATCTGTAAAAGGAGGGGAGGATCAAGGGACACAAAAAATTTAAAGATTGCACATCTTCAACTTGTTTTTTTCTTCTCCACCAACTTGTTCGGTTCCCTAACTTCCGTGTTAGGTTCTCTCACCACCGGTTGTCGGTGCTCCAAGGAGGACAAGGTCCCCGGCCCCCCACAACTCTCCCTCTACCTTTCTTCCAGCCATCATGCGCCTCTAGTCTTAGGCACCGTTTTACTCCACTCGTCTTGCGCCCCGCTGTTTTATTTCCTTATTGCTCATAAGCTTGTCGGCTCTTTATCTTCTTCTTTTTTTCTCTCTTTCTTTACAGTTTTTTAAAAAATTGGCTCTATGTATTTTGACGCTGTTGGATGTGATTCTCAATCACAATATCACAATTTCTTTTTTATCAGTAAAACAAAAAAACAGGGGAAAAGAGATAAGGAGCCCACGAGCTTTTGAGCAATAGAAAAGAACACAAAAAAGAAGCGAGGCACATGAGGGACATGACAAAGTGTATCAACACACAATTTATGAAATGAACTGCGTGAAAATTTATCTTTTATGATGGTTCTTTACTCATCTAATTGACATGAAAAAAATACGATCATCCCAAATCAAACTTTTTATTCCGTTGTCAGATTTTTTTTTTTTTTTTAAATATTTTTACGGACTGTATTTCATTGTAACCGGGTGTTGATAGAGATTCAAACCCCTTTGAATTTCTATATTTAATTTAATGAGAAATTGATCGTTAAAAGAGGGGAAAAAACTTCCAACCATCGATCCAGATCAAGTCCATCGGTATAAAGCAGATCCTAAGAATAAATTCAAGCATATTCCACACAAAAATGAAGTCCCATCGTTAATACTAAATTGCCCGAATCATACGATTTCACGAACCCTTTTTGTGAAAGAGGAAGCGATCCATATCTGCAGGAGGAATAAAGGGCAACTCGATGCTTGACGGTGCCATCCTTTAGGTTAGCATTTGAAACTCCCTCCACATAAAAAAGCCCTGGGCCTGCCAAAATATATAAATTAAGATACGACTTTATATCATGACCTTCACAACAATACGATCCTCGAAAAACGACAAAAGTAACGTGAAGTCGTACATATATCCTTGGAACATACTTAAATCATTTAGGAGCAAAATCCAAAAACATATATACCTACGATATTCTAATTAGATTGGTTTTTAAGATTGTTATTTCTATTTGGTTTGTAATTTTTTAGTTTTCTTAGTTTGTGGTTTGGTCTTTTAGTTTTTTATACTGGATATTTACGCTTATTTGCAACTTTCAAGTGCTTGGTTATAGCTACGGTTTTCATCCGTCAAAAGTAATGACTCTCAATAAAATTAGGAAACCATGATCCTCTTTTTAAAAAAAAAAAAAAAAAAAGTCAACATGTCTAGATGGTATCCTTATGTAGCACCATATACGTCACCTCAATTAAACAAAAGAGTATTTATCTATGGACTGCATGCATGGAAGGGTATCCGTTTAAAATAATTAGTAGCCAGTATCTTTGGATTTGCTTTATATCGAATGGTATGCATATTCTTGTAGTCTCGTTGATGAACAGGGAATAAAACCATAGCTAATTAAAAATGACATTCTTGCGGTTACGTTAGAGAAACTAATTATAAAAGTGCATGGGAAAAAAAACAGAAAAAAAAAATTGTTAATTGTAGTCTAATTCTTGAAACCCAATGGACGAATGTAAGTGGAAAAATAAAAAACAGCAATTACGTTTGGAAGCGCTTTAGATCGAATACCGAATCTCCGAAAGTGCAATCCACGTACGAGGCAAAGCTAATAAAGCTTTTATAATTTTGTGGTGGGGATGCTTTAATGCGACCTCAGTCACCGTTAAATTGAAAAGGCCAGGGGGGCGGGTCCACCGTCGGTCCGGACATGAAACTGGCCTAGCTAGCTAGCTAGTTGATGCCTGCCCTTCTTTAATATGAAGTATAATATATATAAGGCTATATATATATATATATGGATATGCATGCTTTTCGATATATGATGATGCATGAGTTGTTGATGATCGACGGTAATTAGGGATTGAATTGAGAGAATCATCAACACAAGATCATCAGATCATGAAGTGCGTACGTACGCATATATGTAGTCAACGACGTGCAGCCCATCAATATCGTGCCCGACAACAAATATTAATTAAGAGTCTTCTTCAAGTTATTAGCTAGCGTACGTTGTATACAAATTAAGAAGGCATGATTATTAATACTAGTTGTACGCAGGGGAGAGAGAAATAGGCTATAACAGTTAATGATCTATATATATATATATATATATATGGAAAGTCGATAAAGTTGCTAGCTAGTTAAAACAGTCCTCAGAATCCCCGAGCATTATCGTCTCTTATATATCATCTGACCT